>JAYEVE010000045.1:0-180987 GCA_036346375.1 Guadua angustifolia | reverse complement strand
AATGTTTCAGCTGGAGATAAGCTCTGAATATTTTTCATAAATTCGGACAATGTACTGTTTCTAGTCAAATTGACTAAATATTTCATTTTCATTATTCAAATTATTATTCCTTTATTTTTCTCAGTGCAGAATTTGTTTTCTCTGCACATTGGGATTCCAGAAATTAAATTATTCACAACTTTGCTTTTGTTCATTTAATCTTTTCCATTTCCTTTAATTATTTTTGTAATGCAAAAGTCCAAGAAATATATCCAGAAAATCACAAATCCAATAAAACTCAAAAATACTCAAAATGCAAATTCAAATTATGATAATTCGCTGTTTTAAAATTTTCGGGATGTTACAACGGCATGTGTGGCTCGTACGCCTTACTCCAGCCATATCATTGCCCCACCCTACCAATCAGCTTCACCGCCTCCTCACCTCTCCCGCGAGTGTCTCTCTCAACCTATTGACATCATCCACCACGCACCAGGGATTCAAAAACCGAAATAAAAACCGGCTCGAAATTCGTGGTACGGTTTTCGTAAAAACCGCTCGAAAACCGTCAAAAACCAAATAGTTAAGAAATCGTCGGATAAAGAAACCAACAAAAGGGAAAGAGGCGAAAAGAGACCCAACTCTCTGAATCGGAGCTCTACTTCCTTTGGAAGGAAATCAATCAATTCAATCCGAAAAGCATCGAGAGAAATCACCGCCGATTCGAATGCTAGATCAATAGGAGAAAGGAAAGCAATAAATGAGTCATGTATATTTATTTTACCTCCTTCGATAGGATGATCCAATCCAATTTACCAGGGTAGCCACTACCCTCTTTCCACTCAGCCACGCGGGTGTGCACACGTGTTGAGGTGAGGGTGGAGAACGGACGTACCACCACCAACTCCTAATTAGATAATTAGAATATACTAGTTCAATACCCGTGCGTTGCTACGAAAAATAAAATTAGTAACAAAACATAAAGGTTAAGCAATAAAAGAAAATTGTGCTACAAGATCAAATATCTATATCTCCCCATTACAAAAGTTTTTATGATTTCCCATTAAAAAATGATGAATAGGGCATTCATCCCAACGAGGTGTTCTTTAACACAATAATGGGCAAACTGTGCAAAGAAGGAAGGTTTGTGCAGGCCCAAATTCTGCCGATAAGAACGGTAAGAAATCCACAAAGCCTAGAGGCAATACTGCTTGCACTCTGCCCAGACGAAACAGAAATTCACTAACAGATTAACACTACACTGAGAATATTGGGCATATACTAAAGTTTTCATATTTTGCTCACCTTGAACATTATGGCACTCGCTAAAATAGTGAGGATTGTAAACATGGCATAATAGATTCCCAGAAACATAAAAATTTTGCTAGTGATACAAGTACTTCTTGACGGATTCCCATTGATTGTAAACAATGGAGTACTCACTTCGATGGGGAAGCAGGAACACACTCATATTCCTTCTCCCATGGCCGGAGCACCACAATCAAGATGCTCATGGACCCAAGGGCTGCCTTTTGGTTTGCTACGAGGACGACCTGACGTGGGAGAAAAACACAACGATGGTTTTGGTGTTCCGCCTCTCAGACACTGTTGACATCATAGGCATCGCCATGAGCTGCGTTGAGCTCTTGCCACCACAGTTCGGCGCTGCTAGCGCCGTTATCAGGAAACTCGTCGCTGAAATGCCAATGGCAGTGGCAGTGCGAGACGCCGGAGAATTCAATCAGTCCGCCATGTCTTCACAGCGGAGCCGCTCTTTATGGAAGTGCCATCAGTCTTGTTACAACCCGTCCAGGCCCAATAACGCATACACCGCCAGTGTTGGAACATGATTACCGGAGGAGGTCCTTCAGTTCGCCAGCTAAGGAGCGACAAATAAAATGTGGGTTAATTGATCCCAATATATCTAAAAAAAATCCATCCCAATAGCTTTTTATGAAACAATCACAAGGAAAGAGAAAAGATTAAAATTGTATCTAGTAAGGGAAGTTTAATGCATTGATGTTATTCATCACAAGATTATATTTGAGAATTTATGAAAGAACTGCCAGGAATCTGGGGTTGGTTTTAGACCTGTAGTCAAATTTATATAATCTTAAAATAACAAAGTAAAAAAGACCTGGGGATAGTTTATAGTTTTAAAAGAACATAGTGAAATAATATGTTCACATGGAATTATCAAATTTCCTCTAAGTTTATCACAACTTCGCTAACAAAGATCCAACTCACAGGTCCAAACTATATTTCCTTTGTTAGTTGCATAGCTAACAGAGTGGGTTGGGTTGATGTTATCTGCTTAACTATTGCATGAAGGTTAATGCAGTAAAAAGCCATCACATGGTATTAACTCTCATATGGATAGCTAAAAGTTTGAATTCTGTTGTACAACGTTGTGGAGCCCTTATTCATTGTGTGGTTCAGCAGCAAACTCTGGACATTTGGGGCTTTAAGAGTCTGGGCTTTAGTACGGAGTTCCATGTGCTGACCAACTCAGCCAAAAGTTCAAGATATTAATTAGGATGGGTGGTCAATCTTAAAATATTATAACATTACCTTAACTAACTAATAAATATGCTAGTAATAAAGCACATAGTTATGTGTTAGTGCTGTATTGAACACTGCAATACTAAAACAGTGATGAAATGGCATATACGCCACATCATAACATGGTTTTGTGCGTTATCAAACAACTTATCCCAGGCCAACTGAAACAGTACATGCTAGTTTAAGAAAGAAAAGAAATTTGTACATTCTAAACATCATGACAACGGAGAGAATCATTAATTCCATTATACATTGCATGTTTAAGTAGTATACCATCTACAAAGATTATTTAACCATTGTTGCAAACTATTTAAATTAGTTTGCCAACATGCATAAATAAAATGAACCGAACTGAGTCAGTGTGCATTGACAATCTAGAGAATGAATATGTAACCAAAAGGGAAAGAAGAACAACTCATGTGGGATTATTAATGTTTGACAATAAACATGACAAATCATAAGGTTGCTCGAAAAAAATGAGACTGCAATAGACTAATGTATGAAGATCCCCTACATTTTCCTTGGACTGGGATGGCCTCGGTGGAGCTGGTGCATTCACTTTCTTGGTGTAAGGAAGGACATAAGTACCAAGGCTTCCCTCTTTGAACTGCGTTTGGTGTAGGTGGAGTGGGAAAAGCAACAACCTGGTTCTTGTATGAAGCAAGAACATCATCAGTGATCTCCAATGCTTTGTTTGCAAACAGTCCCTCGGTGCCAACTCTACACAAATGCAAATTACTACTGCAAACAGGAATAAAATTGTCTACTCTTTTTGATAATGAACAAATTTATGCCAGAAATATTATATGTAGATGCTTCTTGCTAATTGCTATTGATCAAAAAGACCAAATCCATCGTACAAATGGCATATTTCTAGTTCTGCAACGGAATTGATAAACAGAAATATTCTATCTAGATGATAATAATTGGGAGTAGAATTACCAACGAATCCATACAGGACACTGACGATTGTGAGCATTGAGATCATCATGGAGTCCCCAGATCACATCGTGCCCTTTCCCTGAACCAGAGTGCTGATTCCGCAATGTTCTTCCACATCACAAACCCATAGTCATTCGCACCCAAACTGCACGCAACATCAGTTGTTGTGCCTAAGAAAAGCAATTAGAAGAAGATGCATATGAAATTTCGAGGGGGCTCCTTAAATCCCAAAATACTAAAAACAAAATATCAAGAAAAAGAGAATCAGTTCAATAGATTTCCTCAAGGCATTACTTAACAAGAACGAACCAAAAACAGAAAATCACAAAGAAAAAGAAATCAAGACTCAAAAGATGGTTTCACTCACCACGAGTAGCATCAGCATGAGTAGGCACTAAAGCCAGGCTCGAATCCTCCTCTTCAGCCGCCAGAACCAATTTGTCCACTGGTGTGGGCTTCGGCTCGGCCTTCATGGATTCCCTCCTCCGCCCTCCTCACAGTTCGTCCGACTCAATCTCATTCTCTGGCCTCCACCTCGCCCACCAAATGGTAACCAGTGTCAATCTAGTTTAGCGTAACAGAAACATAAAAATTTTGCTAGTGATACCTCAACCAAGTAGTAAGGGGGTGTTTGGGACAGCTCCAGCTCCACCAAAATTTGTGAAGTTGGTAGAGCAGGGTATTTCTAGCTTCAGAAATTTGTGGAGCTGGAGCTGTGGGTACATTAAGAGTGTTTAGGTAGATCATCTTGTTTACATTTTAGACTAAAAATATAAACTTAATTCACTTTATTTTAGCATATAAGTTTCAGCTCTGAGCTAGAGCTGGGATCTGGAGCTCTCCCAAACAGGGCCTAAGAGTACCATCAACTACGGAGTCGCGCACCATCAAGAAACGAATTCAATCAAGGCATATGTAAGAGGGAAGGGAAAGCTTACCCTAATGGTATACAGGAAGTCATTATCTTATTCAGAAAATTGTCTTAGAGAAACATACGTACAGAGTCCTAGCCAGGCCATACTTGCAGCAAATAATGAACCAAAAAGTTGCCCTAGCGTAGCACCAGCCCCAATAAAACCAAATAGTCTTGAACCTGACTGAATTAAAAGAAAAATCAGGATTTGAAAATAAAAGGCAAAAAGTACCAGTGATTACATGTAACTTTTGATGCAGTTGTAATGATACCTCACTATCCATGACATCAATTACTCTTGCCCAAGTTGATGACATTGTAATGAGATTAAGCAAGGCAACCTTCAGATGAAGAGAGTTATTCAAATCAACATTCGGTTTGAGACTTAAAAATATGAACAGGACCATGTAATATCAAAAGGCTTACCCAAAGAAACAAGCTTATTCTCACTAATACGTAGAACCAGCTGTGATCTCCCCACCCAGCAGGTTCATTTGAACCATCATCACTTGACTTGATCATTATATAAAGAGAAACAGAGAAAAATAAGGCCTTTTGTGTCAGGAACGATTGCTCTTCGATTAGGAGATTTAGGAGGAACAGAAAGTGGCTAGAGTGGAAGAGGAAAGATGCATGCAAGGATAATTTGTTTTCTCAAGATTCCATGGAAATACAATGCTATCGATGTTTATTACCTGGGATATAGATGGGGAATGCCCAGGGGTAGAGGCAAACCAAAGAACAAAAAATGCAAGAAGAGATAAGCTGAAGAACCTGATCAAAACCAAAGCCTGAAATTACAGACATACGTGATAACATTAGCTTGTATCAGTGAAAAAGAAATAATTGCAGCATTTGTAGCTCATTACGTTTTTTTTTAACAAAATGTTCTAAATTCTTAACATGGAGACCTCATGAAAACATAGACAAATAAACAGAGGCAAACTGAGAAAAAAATAATTTTAGTCATAGAAAAGCTAGCTAAACCATATATAAGGACAGTTTAGTGCAGAAATATCACAACTTTCACACTTGCATGGTAAATAATAATATACAACCCAACAGTTTTTCCTCTGTTAGTATAACCATGTTTCAGCAAAATTTTGGACTATAACAGACAGAAACGATCCAATTGAATGATCCAATAAAACAAGGAAGGGCATGTTACTCTAAGCAATCCGAAAACAATTCCGGTCACACCCAAGGCAAACATCACATCTTTAGCACTGGAAACAATATAAAGGTGTAGTTTTAACTACAGAAACCCAAAATCAAGAATATACATGATGAGCTAAATAAATGAATTGGACAAGCATTGCACTAAAAGCAGCGCACAGTAGTTGAACTTAGAGTCAAACTGCGTAAACAAGTGCAAAACAAAGTTTCTAAGTAAATCTATTACAAAGCTTTTCATCTTTATATCTGAACAATCAAACTGGTCAGCTTCAAGCATAAACCAAACCAAAGCAAGCCAAGTGAGTAAGGTAAGTGGGCAGTGATACGTTACGGACCCTGGGCTTGGGGATGGATGGGAGGAGAAGGCGAGGGAGGCGACGGGGGCGGCGAGGAGGGTGAGGAGGAGGAGCGGCGAAGAGGCCCGGGAGGCTGCCGAGGCCTAGAGAGATGGCCCCCTCGTCACGCAGCGGCAGAACCACGGAGTAGGCGCTCAGGATCTGCACGCAAAATCTATCTATCTATCGATGACTGCATTTGGAGATGGCACAGCAGGCACAATTCGATGAAACGGAATCGCTTACGAAGAAGAAGGTGGAGGCGGCCCTCATCAGCGGGGGGATCTCGTGGGGGAGAACGGCCACCAGCGACGACACCGCCGCCACGGCGCGTACGTGGAGCCGGTGGTGAGGTGCCGTCGCCATTTCCGCCTCCGGCAAGTGAGGCGGTACCTGGCTCGTCGATGCCGTCGGGGCAGTCGCAGAAATCGTCATTGAGCTGTTCCCTGGTGAACTTGCCCGATCCGTCCCTGCACTTGATCACGCCGCCCCGGTAGTACGCCTCATCTGCACCCAGCAACGCCAAATCAAGAACCACATCCATCTAGCAAAGGCAAGGAAAGAAAGGGAGAAGAGAGCGACGCGCGGACAGATCGCGCACATGAGCGCGACCCAGTCCCCCTGCTTGCCGAGGTTCTCCCCGAAGGGGAACCTGCCGAGGTAGAACTCGAGGATGCTGAGCCCGAAGCTCCATATGTCGCGGAGTGAGGCGTTTGGGGTGCGGAGTGGATCGCGCGTGTGGGGTTTGCGGTGTCGCAGACATTTGCGCCGAGGATCGGCGCCGAGGATCGCGCGGGGGCGGCGTGGGTTTAGGGCTTGTTTGGGGTGTGGGGTGGAGAGGGAAGCGACGATCGCGCGGGGGCGGCGCGGGTTTAGGGCTTGTTTGGTCTGCGGGGAGGGGAGCGAAGCGATGATCGCGCGGGGGCGGTGCGGGAGGGAGACGATCGCGCGGGGCGGCGCGGGTTTAGGGTTAGCTTGGGGAGCGATGCGACGATCGCGCGGAGGCGGCGCGGGAGGGAAGCCGTACCACTGCCACCAAGTCGTGCATTATAGTAGTAGAGATATATATATATAACAAACTTATCTAGTCGTGTCATGCATAGCCAAGCGTCATTGGCGGCGGCGGAATCAAATCCATACGTGATTAGATAAAAAGAAAAGATGATCTTATCTACACATGCAAGTAAATATTTAATGAAAAGGATGCACATGGTAACTCAGAAGCTGTATGCGTACCTCAAAGGCACATAGTAACTCAGAAGCTGTATGCGTACCTCAAAGACACATGGTACCTCAAAGGCATATGGCAACTTAAAGACACATGTCAACTCAAAGGCACATGGAAAGGATGCATATGGCAACTCAAAGATGATCTTATCCACTCGGCCTCGACCGACGCGCCACTTGGTCTCTACCGTTCAGGCCTGCTACGCCACTCGGCCTCGGCCGTCGCGTCACTCGGGCTCGGTTGTCACGCCTGCTGCGCCACTCGGTCTCATTGTCGCGTCGCTCGACTCTGTAGTCACACCGATGCATTGCGGTTTGGACATCGCACTGCACACGCCGCTCGGCTCACCATCACGCCGCCCACACACGCCTTTGCTTGATTACAGCGATTAATAGTTTAAATTTGAAATAAATCTATTTTCAACCCAAGAAAGGGTTAACAAGACTCTACTCAATAGGAGATGTTAAGTTGAATTTAAAATAATTACTTAAATAGTAAATAAAATAATTTTATATTTAACTATATCAATCTAGAAAGAAATTTAATAATATTTTATTCAGTTCGATAGACAGCTCTACTGCGAAACAGCCCAACTACCGTATAGAGAGATGACCTGACACGCATGGAGAGGTGAAGACTGCTGCAATGCTGCCAACGGAGGGGCGTCTGATGCCCAACATGTGTTGTGACTTGTATGAAATGGTCAAGTCAAATCGACGGAGCTCCAGCTTTGTTTTGAAGAGAAGGAAATCAAAGTATAAGAGCATTTGCAATAATACAGATAACTGTTATCTGTATTATGCTTCATATCTTAAAGATAAAACTAATGACAATTTCATAATAGATAATGTTTTAAGGTTGTCTTTATAAGATCACGTAATCTTTTAATTATTGTATGAAAAAAGTGTTTGTTATAAACAATAATTAATATAATGGTGATTTATATTATTTATGTGGTCACTTCTTCACAAAAAGACAACTAGCCCGTGCGCCAAAATTTACTGAGCAACGAGCCTGTAGCTGGGCGAGGCTCCAGTCCTCCCCGATCGATTTCCCGTCAATCGCTGCATTACGTTTCGGTCAGGCATATGGTCGAACAACTCGAGTGCGTTTGAACTGGTTCACCTGCTCGTCGCCGCGGGAGGGCGACCCGATGGAGGAAGAAGGTGTGTGCTGTCTTTGTTTCGCCGGGCGGCGGCGCCCACGGTGTCCGCTGCGAGGCGCGTGGAAGGTGGGTCGGCGCGCGTGGCGCGTCCCACTGGCACAGCGCCATCAGGTCCGCCCCAACTGCGGGGAGGGCCGCACTGACGGTTGGTTGACCATGGTTTCGATGCGGATGGCGCGGTATAGTCGGGGAAGCATCAGTCATGATTTGTTTTTCTCCAAAAGAGTTCAAGGAAGATGCACACCACAGTACACCATATATATATATATATATATATATATATATATATATATATATATATATATATATATATATATATATATATATATATGAAAATGATTCCATACTTACGGGTGTACGTACTCTCACCTCCAATATTCCGTTTAAATGATGTTGTCATACCTCTTTATCTTGTTGAGTATACTCTATCTCGATTATAAGATACTCCAAAATGAGTTCCATGAAAAATTTCTTATACATATGGAAAAGGGTATGTAGCAAAAAATAAAGGGTGCGATAAAAATTTTTTAATCATATTGTATTGGAGTATCTTAGAATTATTATTGAAGTATACGAAAATGATAAAGGAGTATAAATATTTATTTAAATGATATATTAGAGGTGGGAGTATGTACTCCGGAGTCTGAAAAGGCTTTATATATATATATATATATATATATATATATATATATATATATATATATATATATATGAAAAATATATTTTACTCGGAAGTAATTACTCCCACCTCTGAAATACCACCTGCGATCTACTGTAGATTTAGAAATTTTACGGAGGCACCATGACTGTATAGAACACGGGCATATATTTTCCTACTTAATGCACATGCGTGTGTGTTCTAATTAAATATGGTAAATCATGTCAATCTTAAGGCTCAAGCCTAGGTGGACGAGAACGAACATCCAAGCTGGAGGTAGCACAATAAGAGCTTCTGATATGGGACTAGAGATTTTTGATACGGCATGCAAACTGTGTGAGAGATTTCATGTTTATTATTTGTGGGACTAGAAATGACTCGTTTAGAAAACAAAATGTGGCTGAAAGGTTTTTCTGTTTTTATTTGCGCAAGTAGCAATGTGCTTGTCCCCTTCTGTATACATTATTTGGAAATATTTTAAAAGGATAACCGTTTTTATGTAATTCTTTCTGTAAGCTGTAGATTGCTGACCTCCAGATCAGTCGAGTCGTCCAACAAATGATTTCAATAACCAAAACACTGCAATGCTCACCTGCTCTGGTCCACCGTTGATAACATGGTTCATTCCTGTACTTTCTTGCATTGCATAATCAACCCTATACTAAAGTCCGAAGGAATGGGCGCCTCGTGTCGCTCCGAGCCGAGCCACGCGGCTGGATGCACGCGGCTTATTTTGTTTTTTTCGTATGGGTCTCTTAAATAATATGTAATTATGTGTAGGTCCTTCCTGCGATTTTTTACGAAAAGGACCTTTCGGTTTAGAAAAATCGCGAATCTTTTGTGAGAGGACCTTAAATAAATACCGAAAAAAGAACGTAGTTTACGTTTGGATCATTCCAGCTATTTTTCACGAAAAGAACCTTTCGATTTAGCGCAATCGCGGATCCTTCATGAGAAGACCCTAGATAGATGCGAAAAAACGTGATTGCGTTTGTATCCTTTTAACCATTTCACACATTTTTCCAATGATTTAAAAAAAAGCACCGCCGAAAAAAAACGAAATTATTTCTGCGAAAAAGCAACCTACACGGCGTATCACGCCATGAAAAAATTCCTAGTGAACTTCAAAGGATGAAGTCTACTGGGACATCAGGTATATCAAGAACTGTCGTGGAATTCAGCTTTGACGTGAGCAAAAATGGATTTGTTTATAAACATACCACGTCGCATTCTCATCCTCTACCCCTCTCTGTTGTGTTCGGCCGGCCGCCAGGAACGATCAGGCAACGAGCAGGGTTTAAAATTTCGTTTAGCCAAAAAATTCGGACATCCCCGAAATCATTTTTTCGGCCGAAATTCATTCAAAAAACAAAATTCAAATCCGGTTCGTTTGGCACCGAAATTTCCCGAATTTTGCCAAAATTACCCCGAATTTAGCCGAAATTACCCGAAATTTCGACAAAAATGCACTGAACGAAAAAAATGGTCCAAACGATGTCAAAAAATTTTAAAATTTTTTTGGATGTTCCTGACATATTAAATATGTTCTCATAAAATTTTTAGGTGATTATTATATCTGTAGAATTTTTAAAAATTCAAAAATTGGTACTATCCGGATGAAGCGTGGACCGGCAAGTTTGAACTGTATGAAAAATGATACAAACAATGTTAGAAAATTTTGAAATTTTTTTTCCATGATTATGATGAATCACTAATATATTGATAAAATTTTCGGATAGTGATCAAGATTCAATAATTTTTAAAAATTCGGACAGTGCTACTACCTGATAAAAGCCTTACCAGCAAATTTGAACGAAATGAACAATAGTTCAAACCACGTCGGAAAATTTTGGAAATTTTTGTGGAAGGTCCTGATATATAAATAATGTTTTAATAAAAGTTTCATATAATTATCATGCTTGAAGAAGTTCCAAAAATTCTGACAGTGCTACGTGCTAATAAAAACCACGATAATCAATACATAGATTTGCTTTAGCAATAAAAGAAGGTTTAAAATTTGTGAAAATTTTACAGAAGAGTTATAAGGAAGTATTTAAGTTCTCATAAAAATTTTGAATCATGATCACACTTCAGTAAATTTATAAAATTCTTACAAGTCACAGTAGCATTTATGTTCTTTCTCTTTTGGTTTTTGCAATATAGTATAAAAACTGAAGTTCAATGGTTTTATAGATTTTATTGAACAAAAAAAGTTAAATTTTTTTTAAAATTTTATAGAATAGTACTGAGGAAATTCTTAATCTGTCATAAAAATTTTAGATCATGATCATACTCAAGAAAATTTAGAAAAATCTAACAAGTTTACTGTCCCAATTATGTCTATTCTGTTTTTGATTTTTTAAAGATAACAAATGATGTTAAATTATTTTGAAATTTTTTTGTATGCTTATAAACTACTAAGGATGGTACCATAAATTTTTTAGATCATTATCAAGCTTGTAAAATGTTTTAAAAATCTGACAATGTTTCTACCTAAATTTTAAAATATCTCAAAAAATTAGTTTTTCAACAAATTTTCATGTAAGATGACTTTATTAGGGGTTATTGGACTAACTCCGGTCAAATCCGGCTCTAAAACATCAAAATCCAGATTAAAAACCCAAAATTTCGGTGAAATTTCTGAAATTTCACCGAATTCAAATTTTTTTAAAAATTTTAAATTTGGTCGGTAGTTCAAATCTCGCCCTACCCCGAAATCCGAAATTTCACCGAAATTCGGTGAAATTTTGAACCTGGCAACGAGGGCCTCCAGGCGCCGACTAAAAAATCGACCTCAGGAGGTGTCGCCAGAAACAAATCGGTAGTAACAACCTCAAGTCCGGAATCTACATGCGGCACAAGGAGTTTCCTAGCCGCAAGAAAAAAAAACTCACCCTATTAACCTGTTGACACCAAAAACGTGACGTAGGGTTTTTGATCGTAACACACCGGACGAACACCGGGTTCGGTTTTGCTTGGCGTGCCAATCAATTTGACTGAACAATCGACAAGGGGAACGTGAATCGTTAAGGCCGATACCAAAGTCTTTGGTCGGCCTAAATCGATCGGCTATAAGCCGATGGAGCGTAGGGTAGCAACTAGCCGATGAAGGCTAGTGGAAGGAAAAAGGCAAATAAACCACGAGAAGGCGATCGCAGACAAAAACGAACAAATCGGACACGGATAGGAGTCAACGAAGAACAATAACCGCGATCGCAACTCGTATTATTCGACGAAAGACTGTACAAGACTTGAGTACAAGACTTGAAGAGGGATTGTTCTAATCTAAACCTAATGCAGAAGGTAAAAAGTAATGTGTAAATTTGTGGGTTGGCTCTGGGCGTCTTTTCCTCTCGCCTCTGGACCTCTTATATAGCACTCGGTCCGAACGTGTCCTTCTTGGTTTCCTCAATCACCCGTATCGGCCTCAATCTCTCCTTACCATGTAAAGCCCGATCGTATCCCTCTCAATCTCCTATCTTGCCCGTATTGGACTCAATTTCCTTGGGATCGAGGCCTTCCAATCCAAAACCGCCTCAACTTGCTATAGCCGATATATCTCTTACCAAAACCGATTTCTACGACATCAGACCTGCCAAATTTGGGTGCAAACATATGCCCCCCAATTTTAGGGTATGTTTAAACATGCCCCAAAATTACATGTCAAATCGGCTTTCCAACCGCGCTTCTCTTGGTAAAATGTTATCCCATTGCATTATCTTTTACTTTTGAGACCACCGCTTTTGGAATACTGCACTCATGAATCCTTCGGCGGCTCATGCGCGGTACCGCTCCATCTTCCTTGCTTCGTTTTACACATGACGCTTCGTTCCTTTGCTTTTCCTGGTCGGCTTCGTGCAATTCTTGCGTCCGGAGGCATTGGAGTTGATGCCTCTGTGACTTGGTCAGCCCTGAGAAGCACCATCGCGACATTGGTTCAATTAGTTTGCATATTTTATCAACCAACTTCAATCCTTCCACCTCCTTATGCTTATCCTCGGGCGTTCACGTGCAGGTTGATTTGAGCGTCTTCATGACAGGTCTTCTGTGATTTTTCGATTGGCCGACCTTAACACGGTAATTTTGTGCTTTTCTTACTGCTGTTTGTGCTCCTGAATTGGCCTGGAGATCCTCTTGTGGACCGACCTTTTGCGATTTCCTTGGTGCCAACCTTGGTATAGCTCAGTGTACCACCGGGAACCGGGATGTGTTCTCGGCGCCGGGTAGTGTTGCATTAGGCGAATGTATGGAGATGGTAGCGCCAACCAGCGTTCAGCAAAATTGCCAAAAGGGCACCGCTCATGCGCCTTCTCGGTAGTAGTCGGTGATAAGGCTCTATCAACCGGTATTGGGGTCTCCGCTGCAGTTTCTGACCCCTTCGCTCATACTTAGCCAATAATTGAGAGAATGTGGGCTTATGCTTCTGTATCGGCTTCCTTAGTGATACGAATCTCTCAGCTTTGTACCACTTATCGACTCCAAGCTCTTCTTTTGGTTTAATTATCTTGGAGTGCTTGCCTTCACGGTCGGTCTCAATCCAAATTGAACCGACTGTGATTTGTATCATCTCCTTACCGTCGTCCGTCTTCATATCGGTTTGTTGACTGGTTTCAACCGATGTTGACAAGCGTACTTGTCGGCGGATTCGATTATCTTGTATCAGCTCTTTCCCTTTTGCATAACAGTGAAGCATGTTCACAGAAAACGGGCTGGGATCCAACTCAATCGTCGGCTCTTCTACAAATTGTAATCGACCACCCTCTATAGCCGATTGTATCTCATTTTTGTTATTCTCGAATTCTTCTTTGAAGCCATCATTATTAGATAAACGATTTTCTTGAGCGATACTCGGTGTAGGAGGTGACTCAAATCGGTGAATTCTTGCCGCCAAATCTTTCCTTTAATGGGGAAATTAACCCATGGAAAGCCAAATCGCTAAGCGATTATCGGGCAAAGTTACACCAAAACACCGACTCTAACCTTCACGAATCTCGTAATGTACTCAATTGCGATTCTTGAGACTTACATCGGACGGAACTTAGGTCGGAGATTCGCAATTCTCGTTCCATAAAAGAAATATTCATGGAATCGGTTTTCCAAATCGTTCCAGAAGTGGACCGAATTTGGAGGAAGATTTATGAACCACGTGAAAGCAGTTCCAGACAATGATAATGAAAACAATCTAATCCTTAGCCCATCGGACTGGGCAGCTTCACCGCATTGGGCAATAAATCGTCCGATGTGTTCTAAAGTAGTAACGGAATCGTCCCCTGAGAATTTGGCAAAGTCTGGGACTCGGTAATTGCGTGGATAGGCCATGTGATCAATGTAATCCGGGTACGGCTTTCGGTAGCCGACCGTCCTACCCCTTGGTTGCAGGCCAAACTGGTCTCTCAATACAGTCGAGATTTGGTCGACCCAGTTGACATCCTGCCCCCCGAGTGCCAACTCGGGTTGCCGATTAGGCCTTTGGCCATAAACAGCATCCTGCCCCCCGAGTGCTAGCTCGGGTTGCCGACCGGGTCTAGCCCCGAAGAAGGCATCCTGCCCTCCGAGTGCAAACTCGGGTCGCCGATTGGGTATCACCTCCTGGTATTGTTGTGGCGCTTGATCACGTCTATCGGCTCTGGGTGCGGTGGCTCGCACAAGTGCAAAGGGTTCCGTGTGAAACCACTGTGAGTCGCTGATTCACGGTCGAATCGCCTATACATGTGCTCGTTAACTGTAAACCGATTGGGTATAGGCACCAGCGATACCGAAGGCAATAAGCGTGGTGACGTCTTTGGGTTTTGCAGTGGCGGTGTATGCATAATCTTGAGTGAATCCATCGGATTGTCTCAAAGACCGTGGGTTGAGTCGGCATTGAAGGAATTGCGATGCCGACTTAACTGCCACGTTAGTTGGCTCCCCCGTGTAGGCAGGATACGTCGGAAATTGTTGCAATGGTTCTAACAGACTTCCTGATGTGGCCAACTCTTGAGCGATTGTCTTAACACTGTTTTCTATCATCGGCCCCAAAGTTGTGACCAAGGCCGATGATTGGTTGATCAGCGCATGATGTACCGACTGCTCAATCATCGAAGAAAACTCAGCCTGAGTCGGCATGTATCCACTTACCTGATCGGCTGGTTTGTTGGTATCGCCAATAGGGTTGAGCGTCGGGAGAGCTGTTTTTTGGGTAACCCCTCGTCGGGTTTTTTGGTAGCACTCAGCATCATCTCCTCGGCGGCTTTTCTTTCTTGATCTCTTGTCGCTTTCGAGTCAAGTCCTCCATTGTGGCGGCGATGATCGCCTCCGTGCTGACGTCGGCTGGAGCGATGGACTTGTTTGCGTTCATCCTGTAGATTGGTTCTTTGGTCGCACCGAGCGTGCTAAAAATGTGTTGACACCAAAAACGTGGCGTAGGGTTTTGATCGCAACACACCGGACGAACACGGGTTCGGTTTTGCTGTGGCGTGCGGTCGATTTGACTGAACAATCGACAAGGAACGTGAATCATTAAGGTCGATTACCAAAGTCTTTGGTCGGCCTAGATCGATCGGCTATAAGCCGATGGAGCGTAAGGGTAGCAACTAGCCGATGAAGGCTAATTGGAAGGAAAAAGCGGATAAACTCGAGAAGGCGTCGCAACAAAAGCAGAGCAAATCGAGACTGGATAGGAGTCAACGAAGAACAATAACGGCGATCGCAACTCGTATTATTCAGCGAAAGGTACAAGACTTGAGTACAAGACTTGAAGAGGATTGTTCTAATCTAAACCTAATGCAGGAGGTAAAAAGTAATATGTAAATTTGTGGGTTGACTCTAGGCATCTTTTCCACTCGCCTCTGGACCTCTTATATAGCACTCGGTCCGAACGTGTCCTTCTCAGTTTCCTCAATCACCCGTATCGGCCTCAATCTCTCCTTACCATGTAAAGCCCGATCGTATCCCTCTCAATCTCCTATCCTGCCCGTATTGGACTCAATTTCCTTGGGATCGAGGCCTTCTAGTCCAAAACCGCCTCAACTTGCTATAACCGATATATCCTTTACCAAAACCGATTTCTACGACATCAGACCTGCCAAATTTGGGTGCAAACATAACCCTAATAATTTTTCATAATCACATGCAAGCATACACATCATGCATAATTATACATGGACCAATACATGCATACAGCCCAAAATTCACGCATGCACGTATATGGCTCACCTGATGCTCTCGCGTGACTTACTCGCCTCCACGTATACCGTTCTCTAGTCTAAACGTCTCGCATGATATCCTCTGAGAACTTTCTGCAAGAAAAGGACCAAACCTCACAATCATAGCTCCCAAATTAATAGCACAAGAATATATCATACCACGTTATTTAGCATACATTTAGATACAGCAACAACTGGAAAGAAAAGGCGTACTAAAAACGGCTGGGCTCAGGCTACTTACCCAAGGAACAACTATAATCTCATTGCTTCTGTTCCAGCATATGCCATCCAATTCCTCCGTTCATCCATGGAGATCGAATGGGGGCTGCATCGCAAGCGATCGAGAGGACTGCACTACTCTCTCCTTCAAATTAGCAAGTGTGTTAATCCAAGCCATTAGATCAAATAGAATGGACAATTAATATTCAATATTTTGTACAGTAAAAGAGCTCTTCCAAAGAAACATTCTGTATACCTTGACCTCTCTAGAAACCAACTATTTATCAGGGACACTGCCATCAGATTTTGTAGCTCCGTGGTTAGTGATCCTTGCTCTTTACAACAATTCAATATCTGGCAACATACCATCTTCGTTGTGCCTATTGCAAGGCTTGGATATATTAGACCTATCAAGAAACATGTTGTTGACAGGAGAGGTTCCCACTTGCCAGGAGATTCTGGCCCGGCCCTTCTCATTTATGGCTGCACTTGACTTAAATAGCAACAATCTTTCATGAGTTTTCCCATCAGGTCTTCGAATGTCCGAGAACTAGTTTTTGTTGATCTTGCATACAATCGGTTCTCTAGAAATTTGACAGCATGATTAGGAGATAAGTTGCCATCCTCGGATTGCTACGACTACGGTCCAACATGTTTTCTGGGCACATTCCTTTGAACTCGCAAAGTTTCAAGGGCTTCAATATTTGTACCTCGCATGTAACAATATTTCTGGACAAATACCTGAGTCCAGAGTAAATATGATGATAGCAATGGCAACCACTTACGGATACAATACTTCACGTACGTGGCAGTCTCTCAAGATATTTTATGGCCTCAGTAGATATAGATATTGATATGGTTGTCTTTACGGAGACCATATCAGTGCTTAGCAAAGGGCAACAACTAGAATTTTCTAGAGAAATCGCGTACATGTTAAATATTGATTTATCGTGTAACAGTTTGGCTGGAGAAATTCCTAAAGGCATTAGTGCTGTGATTGCTTTGACAAGCTTGAATTTTTCTTGGAATCATTTAAGTGGGGGAAGTCCAAAGATTATTTGCGACCTCAAGTCATTGGAGTCCCTCGACCTATCTCATAACGAGCTATCTGGAGAAATCCCTTCAAGCATATCAGCTGTAACTTCTTTGAGCAGCTTCAACCTATCATACAACAATGTAACCGGAAGAATACCGACAGGGAATCAACTTCAGACGCTCGATGACCCAGCATACATCTATATCGGAAACATTAATTGGTTTATGTGGGACTCCAGCTATGATTGAGAGGCAATTACACGATGGACTGGAGACATCCATCTACCTGAGCACGATCATCGAGTTTGTCTTTGGCCTTTGGGTGGTCTTCTGCATTATTTTGTTCAATAAGCTGGGGATGGAAATATGCTTATTTCTTGTTCACTGATTACTTGTTCCATCGAGTTAATTCTTGACGTGTCGAACCTGTTGTGCTACACAACTAGTGCGGTATCTATGTACATGGAGGGCTCGTTTGGCACCCAGGAGTAGAAACCCAGGGATCGATAACCCAGGAGGGAAATCTAATGGCTTTTCATAACCCAGGGATAAATCTTCCCCTCCGGGAAATAATCCCCGAGACCTATTTGGCAATGAACAGGGACAAATATCCCAGCCATCCAAAAAAATTCAAAAAAAAAATCTAGAAAATTCGCAACAAGATTGTGTGGTATTATGACTGTCATGAAACAAGATCTGAGGGAAATGTCACTGAAAATGTTGTTGGAACTTTAGAAAGTACATATCAGTGACTGTTAAGATTTAAAATCCGGTGCCATGCTATTTCATGACAATCATAATAATACCTCCGGTCCAACTCTAAAAACTCCAGGAAGTATATGTTAGTGATCTTAATCTTGGCTACAAGATCTTAAGAGCATGGTACAAAAAGGAAATTACAACCATGTTGCATATGACAATACATAATTTTTTCTTCCATACATTAATACATATGAAGCATGTATAACATAAGTCCTACAAGCATATATATAACATATATCCTGGTTTGGTCATCTTCAAGGGCTCCACTCAACACCTTTTTTGGGCATCTGCGATATAAAAATTGAGAAATTCAGCAAGAATCAGAAACTTTTTCCACAAGCCAAATAGAGCCTCAATAAAACATTTTAGTGATATAAACTCAGTGTTGTTTACAAAGATAGGAACCACGTCTATATGGCTACTCTCCATGTATGTAAGCGTGTAACTGGTTAATGTTTGGACAAAGAATTCTACTACAGAGAGTTGATCATCTCAGGCCACTCATTCGGTTGTGCCTGGCTCTGAATTTTATAACAAGAGAACAATAAGGAACTCAATATCCCAAAAAATATGCTACCTCGGCAACTTGTCGACCACAAATTGTAGGAAATGAATTATATCGAAGACAAAGAGAAAACCACAAATAAACATCAAAATTTCAGAGTCACAAATATTTATCTTGTTCTGTTCTTGTCTTTACACGGTAAGATTTACAACAAAAGTAACAAGAACATAGTACGTTCAGAAAAATAGCCCAAAAAAGGGATATGAAATGTTTTAAACAAAAAAATAGAACTTGTCCATACCCTTCTTTTACCTGAAAAGTGTCTTTCTTTCCCTTTATTGAGTGCAATTCTTCTTCCATGAACAGTGTCCAAAGTCATTTAAATGTTTATATCCTAGAGCACATAAAAAAATGAGTAAATAGAATTATTCAAGCTACTACATTTCCTCAGTAGCCATAGAAACCTGAATTCAATTGAACAAGACTCCACTTTGGCATTACAGCCATAGAACCTCAGGGGATTGGTAGCCTTTAGAGTTGGCGATTATGAATAAATATCACTTTGAAGGAAACATAGCTACCAAAATTTGCATGAAGTTCTAAATCTCATAGCAGTAAGCAGTTAAATAGTTAAATGCTATTCTCAGAATGCTTATTATTGTGCATGCTCTTATACATATATATCTGAATGGATGAACTGAGCTACTGCATCAATCAAATGATCATAAAATTCTATTTATATTAGTCCTGACAACTGACAACTCTATATCCACAAATTGTATCTCTAAACAAGTAACAGAGGATGCTCTAAACAAGTAACTCATATTGCTCTAAACAAGTAACTCATATGCTCAAATGCTCTAAACAAATAACTCATATCACAAATTGTCTAAATAAGCAACAAAGGATGCTCTAAACAAGTAACTCATATCACAAAAAACATAGAAATTACCTAGAGAGTAAGAATTTCGCTCCTGATCCAAAGAAGGCGAAAACTTGGGTTCTTTGTGTTAAAAAAGATCTCCCTATTCAGCTCACATTTGAATAGTCTCAGTGCCTTTGCCTTCTCCTCATCCGTCGGCTCTTCAATTGACTCTAAAGCAGCGACACACTTCCCAATTGAGTACTCAGCATCATTCCTTTTTATTTCACTAAGTTCATTTGCAAAATTCTTTGTTTGCTCCTTTTGAACTCCAGATAGCTTTCAAGAACCCCAACAATCTGATTTTGTTTGCGCTTTCTCCCATGAATATCTTCTTTATGCCCGAAAGAAGCGGATGGTGCATGGTCTACTTCATCAACTTCTAGATGAGTACTTGATGTTTCTTGACCTTCTAAAGTAGAAGGGAGAGGGTTCAAACCAACATTGATTTGTACTTGATCAACTGGAGGCTCGCTTGGATCAATTGATGTGAAATTCATGTCTCCAGTTGCTGTACTTCCTATTTAGATAAGAGCACAATAAGGCACATTCAAATGACATATTTAGATTTAGTATGCAAATCGAAACATACCTTCATACAATGTTGCCAGATAGTTAAACAGAGGAAATGGCTTATTTTGGAACTTTTTTGTCTTTGGATAAGCCTATTAGATGAGAGCACAAAATATAGTTAGTACGAATATATAGCAGAACAAAGAAATAATAAAGAGAATGGTGGGTCTTGCAGAAATTATTCTGTCCCAAATAATTGGTTCGGCAATAATCATTGAAAAAGAATCATTCCATCCAACACCGCTTTGCTTCCGTGCATCTCGTAGGGCCTTGTAGCTCGCTTTCAGTTCCTTCTCTTTTTCTTGTATTTGTTGCTTTGTGAAACTAACAGTTGAAAATCTTTCATTGAACTTTCTGGTTATACTTTTCCATCCTTCAGTAACCCACCCGTTCTGTCCTCTAAACTTGGACTGGTTATGGTCAAGTAGTATATCAACAAGAGCTTTCTTATAGGAGTAGTTCCATGACGCCCTTGACCCTTCCTTAGCCATAGCTACACTTACCATGACAAAATTTAAATTAGTAATCTACTAATTATAGTATATTTATTAGTAATCTAGTAATAACACCTAGGGAGCATACCTAAGATTAATTATTGTAATCAGCCCACATTTGCATTGCAATTTGGTCTCTAAGATTGCTACCAGCACTTGATTCCATAGCATTTGAGTCATTTACGTCGTCGCCCTCTAGCATAGGAACAAACTCGGATGGATCAATGCTATTTGGTTGATGATCCAACCATCCCTCTTCACCATTTTGACCACGAATAATGTTATGAAATGCCACGGTAGCAGCTGGGATCTTAATTTGAGTCGTAATTGGATAGAAGGTGCCAACTTTTAGAACAGGGAATTGCTTCTTGACAACACCAATACCCCTTTCGATATGGTTGCGAAGGATAGCATGGCGATGGTTGAACAATTCTTTGTAATCTATATAGTTACTTCTTCGAGATGAACGATGCCTCCTAAATTCGCTGAGATGGTAGTGAACTCCTCGATATAGGGCAAAGAAAAAAGACGTGTTGGCATATCCACCATCCACAAGAAAGAATTTTCCTTCTGGAACTTGAAACCCATTGTTAATAGCAAATCGAAGGACTCCCACATCTGAAGCTGACCCTTCCCACCCACATGAGATAAATGTGACATTCAGATCAAAATCACAAGCTAACATCATGTTTTGGGACAAAGTACCCTTCCTATTCCTAAAAGGAGCAGCTCTATCTTCAGCAATGGTGATAGGTATATGTGTTCCATCGATGGCATCGATGCAATTCTAAAAATATGGCCAAAATCTAGGATCAGACACAATCTTTACATGAGGTTGGATTGAACTTGGGAACTTGACAAATCTATGAGTCAAGGTAGGAATGATATCAAACACTTCCTTAATTTTTCTATGAATTGTTTTGCCACTATGCTGAAATGCCTTTTGAAGATCTTGATTGCTAGCATTGTGGGACATCATATACATGAACATCCCTAGCTGCTCCTTAATGGCAACACCCCTTGTGTCCCTCAACAAATTCTCTCTTCTCAAATAATGAGCAGTGGCCTTAAATATATGTGGCTCCATCCGAAACTTAGTCAAACACCAACTCTCATGGCCTTCTAAGATCTCCTTAATTTTTTAGCACCGGTAAGAGAAGATGTATGGGTGGCCTTTTTCCTTGAAAAGGATGAAAGCGAGCGAGAACCAAGATACAAGAAATAGCTCGTCATCCTCCTCCTCTTCCTCAAGCATAAACTTCCTAATTAATTCCTTTGTAGCGGCCATTTGCTAATAAATAGTAAAATATATGTTTTCCTTCTTGTAACTGTCCAAAAAAAACACATGTTTGAAAAATTGAGAGGAGAGAACATGTTTAAGACTATACATCAGAGAGGCTTTAGGCCTTTAGTAATGCAGTTTGAAATTCAGAACGAGTAAAATCTATTCTCCATCAATTGCCCCAACATTTGACTCATTTTACTTGAATGGGACTAGTGACAGTAGACATGACCCCATTAAATTTTCAAGCAATCCATTATAATTACAGAACAAGCATGATGTGCAAGTATATAATAACTAATTAAGTTTGGAGGCAGACCATGTTTTAATCAGTATTAGTTTCAAAGGAACATAAACATGATTTGACATAAACATGCTTTGGCGTGGAACATCGGTATTAGTTTCAAATTTGAATGATTTGCACCATGTTTTTACGTGCAACTTCAGTACACGAATGGCGCAACTATGTGTTATTTTAGCTGAGAACCATGCAACAAAGCTGGGAGTTTAGTGGATGAAGGACTCTTTTTTGTTTGGATAGGTGAATGACTATGTCTTGATTAACCATCGAGGGCAATGAAGGCAAGAACATTCATCTGTTCTTAAAACTCAATCGCCGAAGTGATAGAAAAAGTAACTTGCATTTTACAAGTATTCATCCTTTGCATTAAGAACATTAGCATGCTGTTATTCCAAATTGCAACCCATGCATCCTGATAAAACTACTAATCTAGGTAGTTCATGGAATCTAGGCAGCAACAGCTAAGAGTTGAATCATCGTTTCGTTTCAGTGCTCATCCGTCAGGCGAGGAGCGCATGCAAAGAACAGAAGAACAGGCACGAATACAAGACGTATAGCAAACGCAAATGATCAACGGATTCGAGATGAATGAAACCAACTATGTCCACGACGGCGCTATGTGTCCTACCAGCTCTGCAGCAAGCACAATGAGAAGAGGGAGGAAAGATGGCGGAGCCGTACTGGAAAGGAGGCCGCAAAGGTTAACTACGGATCTGGATCGGTTGTGGGAGGCGGCGGCGGCGACAGTGGAGGTAACCCTAGCTCTCTCTGGAGAGCCGTTTAGCGTGGAGGCACACGGTGGTGGCGAACCCCACCAAATCACAGAGGTCACCGCCTCCTAGAGACCATCTTGGAGAGGGGTGGAGTGCGAGGGGAGGCGCCGAGGGAGAGAGGAGGCACCGTAGAGCGAGGCGGCGAGGCGAGGCGGAGGGAGGGCAAGGGCGAGGCGGAGGTTGTAACATTCCGTTTTTCGAATTCTTGAATTTGAATTTCAAAATCCGAAGCCGTGGAAATTTTTCTCGAATATAATTTAGCTTAATATGAATTTTTAAAAGTCAAAAGAATTTAATTAATTAATTTATAACTCAAATTAATTATTTCTTATTTTATTTGGGTTCATTGTGTCTCATTGCATTTTTTTGTATTTTTGGAGATTTTCTGGGATTTATTTGCCATTTCTTTGAATTATTTGAAGCTTATTCGAATTTCTGATATTTTATCGATTTTGGAAATGTATTTAAACTCTTAAATTCTTTCTAGGCTAAAGTCCCTGTTCTTTATCCGTCGGCCTATCCCTATTCACATTTCCGCCGGCCCGTACTGTTCCTTCGGCCCACCCGAGCGCAACCCACCGGATCCAAAACCCTAATGCGCCCACCGTTGGATTTTGATCCAACGGCCCTGAGCCGCGCCGCCACGGCAGCCAAACCCTAACCCTAAACCGGTTTCTCTCCTCACCGCCGGATCATCATCGCATGGACGACAGGCTGCCACGTCGTCTCGATTCCGCGCCGCCACCCGTAACCTGCGCCGCACAGACCGCCCTTGGCTTCCGCGTCATTACCCGCATCCCTAGGCTATAAAAGCCTCCTCCGTTTTGCGCGTCGTGACCGCCACTCCGCGCCGCACCTTTCCCCTCCTCTCTCGCCGGCGGAGACGCAGTCTGGAAGCCGCACGGCCTCGCCGGAGTGCAAGCAACCGTTCCGAGTCTTACGCCGTGTTTTCCTTCCGCTCCGGTGAGTCTCCGCCCGTGTCTTTGGTACCGTTGAGTTCCTCATCTTCTACTCTTCCCGATCCGCACCGTTTGGTGGCTAACCCGACGTTCCTCCGCCGTTTTCGATACCGTCTTCTCCAAGTCCGGGCTCTAGCGCCGCCACGCCGTTGTTTTCTCCACCGACACCTCAGCCGACCGATCAATCTTCAACGGCTGGATCTGAGTCATCTGCTCCGAACGGTAAAACTCCAAGCCCTATGCCTCATCACCTTATGTTTTGCGCCGTGTCATCGCCATGTTGTCGCCTTGTCACGCCACGTGGTGTACCACCACGGCGCCACCTCACCGCTTGTTGTCTGCGTGTCCGTTCGTGGTAGCCATGTGGCGCCACATCAGCGCCATGGATCTACTTGTCGCCCACGTTTCTGCCACGTATATGCTCCGTACACACCATGTCACCCTCACCGCACATCTGTCTGCCACATGCGCGCCACGTGGATGCCACGTGTGTGCCACGTCACGCCACGTGTGCCCTAGTGCCCGCCACGTCACCGCGCACAATAAACCGAGTCTATGACGAGTGGGTCCCACATGTCAGCGACACTATTTTCTTTTTATTTCTCTGATTTTCCGAATTACCGAATTTCCAGCCAATCCGAGCCTGACACGTGTCACCCTCTAGCATTTTTCTGATTTTCTCCCATTTAAAACTTCGGAAGCTCCGTTCTCCTCCGTTCGAACTCCGATTTGAACGATTCAAATTTCTAAATTCATCTAAAATCAAGATCTATCTGTTGGTGTCATTTTTATGAATTTTTGAATTTTATTTATTTCTGTTTATTTATTGTTTCGCCTCGATTTGCGTGTTTAGCGTGTAGGCAGCCTTAGGTTGAGCGAGAGGAGCATCCAGCGGAGATTGCAACAATGCGGCAGGCGGAAGGCAAGTCTCCTTGACCATGTTGAACCTAAATTTATGAAATGCTATTTTGTTTTTGAATTATTGCATGCTATTTGAATTATGAATTGTATTTTTATGTCATTTTAAATGCTTAGATAAGTACCAAATTGTTATAACCACATTGACATTCATGTTGACAACCATTGACACCCTAGGAAAACTAATTACTACAATTTATGGTAATTAATCTTGTTATGGGAGCAGTAGCAAATGCTTAGCCATGCTTGATCACGTCGGTACCTTACCATTATGGAAATGATTTCATTTTGATTCAAAATAATTCATGAAATGTTTGGCAATTGGTGTTGCGGTATTAATTTGGCAATTGGTGTTCGGTATTAATTTGAAAATTAAAAATGAAAAGATGATTTAGGCAAGGCGGATTGGTTGAATGGCGGTCGGGATGCACAAAATTTTGGAATGTGATTGCCGCCCTAGTCAATTAAGGACCGGTCATATGTGGACACCATGGGCCATGCTATACTGATACAACCACATGTCTATATGGGTACGACTGGCTAAGTAATTTGCATGAGTCGTTATTTGACTTCGCCCGATGAAATTATGCGAGTTTGTCGGGATGACACTTGCAAGGCGCAAAGAAATTTGTGAGAGCGAAACCTTAGCGGGTGAAGTCGGTAACGATGAATGCATTGTAAAGGCCTTGTCATGATCTCCCTACCGGCACACCAAAGGAAGTGTGTCAATAGCTTGGCGCAAAGGGTTGATCATGTCGTGTGGGTAAAGTGTACCGACTCTGCGAGTCTTAAAACTACTTAAGTAGCCGTGCCTACGGATAAGAACAAGCGTGGGCAGCTTTCACATAGTAGATTTTTACGGTTTTGGTTTTAAAATGGAAAATGATGGATTTGGTTTAAAAATGAAAATGTGGTTGGGAATCATGACCTAGAGCTCTCGGTTTAGTTTGGCGAGTTAGAGCCAACCGGTAGTTGGAACACGGAAGATTGTATACCTCAATTTAATTAATTATGTTATTTACATTTTGTGAAATCTTTGCTTTATGAATTTATTACGTATTTCAATTTCAATTTCGCTTTATGCAATTAAGCCCTATATGCTTCCTTTGCTTAAGCCATGCATTTAGATAATTGCATTAAGTTTCCTAGACTTGCAGTATGTTGCATACTCACCCTCGCTTTTATTGCGAAATTGCTTATTCAATAAGCAGATGATGATGGAAGAAGGGGCTATCAAAGAGCCAATGATCCGCCGTTCGACATCTGTGGAAGGACTATGAAGAGGATGACGACTCGATCTTCTAGGGAGCGTTCCCCAGTCGGTTGCCTGTGGGCAAACCGATTAGCTCGATTTTTGTTGCTACATTTCATTGTTTCATTTTCACTTGGTAGTAAGGCTTCATACTTGTAATAATGTGATGATGTTGTTGCACTCTTTTGCTATCTGATTATGAACTTTATGATATATACGTGTTATCATCATTTGTATCTTTGTGTGCGCTAAATTGTTCTGGACTAAGCGGTTGAAACACTGGAGGGTTCGGATTTGGTAATCCGGGTCCTCACAGAGGTGGTATCGAGCCATATCATTGTAGGTGCAACCCTAGTTAGAATGGTCGTTAGAATTTTAAAATTATTTTCTAAATTAAACCAACGAATCTGAATTTAGAAATTTGTCTCCTCTTACCTTATTCTTAGGTTCTTACTTCTTTCCTTTTCCAGAATATGATTTTGAGAATTAAATTTGATCTTATCTCATGAAATATCTCTAAGTATCGGTCTTCTGCAAGAATTCCAAGCAACAAAGATGATGATCAAGATTCTTTACCAAAACCAGTGGCAGGAGCTGCTGAATACACCATGTCAGCGAAGGACTGCTATGAAGATTAAGTTTTAGTGCCCATATTAACCTCTTTTCGTGTAGCAATCGAAGTTATTGGTTTTATTGCCTGTTTATTGGGTGTATTGAGCACTTGCCCTAGGCATGGTGCTGCAGCCACCTTTCGTTGGAATTTTAGCTGCCTGTTTTGCCTTAGAATGGCTACTTTCTTTCCAGTCTCATTATCTTTGCTTTTTCCCTCTCGTCTTGTGCTAACTTTTCCTTGGCTATTGCTTGAGATGGAAGGTCGAGGCGAGGCCGTGGTCGCAGAGGTCGTGGCGTAGTCGTGGCTGAGCGGTGCCACCGGTGCAGTGAGCTCTTGAGCAGGCGAGTTAGAGCTGCCACCGCCACCGCCGCCACTGTTCCGCCTCGGATAGCGTCTGCGGCGAGATGATGGCAATCTGACTCTGACTCTGCGAGCATTGGCACGAACATAGTGAACAACCCGCAGTTGCACAGGCTCAGCGCCGACTTTTCACCGCATCGAAGCTTGGGGAGTTCATGAGGACTCGGCCGCCTACCTTCTCGAGCGCAGAGAGCCTTTGGAGGCGACGGCGGCTAGAGACATTGAGAAGAAGCTGCGGCTTGCTCGGTGCAATGACAGAGAGAAGGTGCTCTCGCCACCATTAGGTGAAGGCGTGCCGCCACTTGGTGGGACAACTCTTGTCTTTGCTCACCGGGATCTTGTGACGATCACTTGGGAGGAGTTCTCGAGGCCTTGAGATTGCTCACGTGCTGCGTGCATCATTGAGATGAAGAAGAGGGAGTTCGGAAGCTTCGTCGGGGGCGAGTGTGTCTGAGTACCTCGGTCAGTTCACTCACCGTGGCGAGTATCTTTGAGATGTGGCCTTGACAGCGCCAAGATCCGGAGGTTCATGGAGGTGCGGACCCGATATCAAGGTCGGCTTGTGGCCTTTGACTTCCCCAACTTCGGCACATGGTGAACAAGGCCTTGGTGCGGAGGATGCTCGGCGTCGGCCATGAAGTCGCGCAAGAGGAAGATGGCCTTCCACTCTCGGCGAGGAGCTAGTGGATCTCGCCGGCGCTTCCCACCACAATGGTCAGCGGACACTGTCCGGAGCACCGCGCCTCCTACTTCAGTCGCGCCCGTTGCTCGAGACCAGGCGGTTTGCCGGCGCATAGCGCAGAGAGAACACCAGCGCTGCAGAGTCGGTGCTTTCACCGCCACCGGTGGGTCACTATGCGGCAATTGTCCGCAGAGACGCCCGGCCGGTTGCTCCAGTTCCTTTCAGCTTGGGAGCCAGCTCAGCCAAGACTCCACCGGCTCGAGGATCGGTAGTGGTCGCCTCACACCCCGAGCCTCGGCGATCTTTGGGAGAGGCGTGTCAACCACGTGACCGTAGAGGAGGCTCAGGAGGCATCGGATGTGGTCTTGGGTGCGTTCTTGTCAATTCCATACACCCTTTGCTTTGTTTGACTCTGGAGCGTCACATTCTTTCATTTCGAAGAGTTTTGTTGATCGATTTGGTTTCAAGACCTTGGCTCTTAGGATTCCCTTGATTGTTCAATCACCGGGAAAAGAGATGAGGACTGATTTGGTGTGCCCAAGTGCAACCATAGTCATCAATGGGGTGAAATTTCTTGCAAATCTCATTCTCTTGGACTCAAAGGGGCTAGATGTCATTCTCGGGATGGGTGGTTGATCGAGTTCAAAGGTCGATTGATTCGCCCGAGCCATCACTCTCCTGTGCGAAGGCATCAGAGTGGAGTTCAAGTCGGATGATTCGTTGGGTGAGAGGTGCGTGTTGAACAAGTGAAGGAAATCACTTTGGAGAGTGTGCTGTGGTGGCGAGTATCCGATGTATTTCTGAGGATCTGCCGAGCATCTTGCTTTGATCGGAGATCGAGTTCACTATAGAGCTTGTTCCGGGTACAGCTCCGATTTCCAAGAGGCCATACCGCATGCCAGCGAATGAGCTCGCGGAGGTGAAGAAGCAAATAGAAGAGCTGCTAGAGAAGGGGTTCGTTCGCCCGAGTTCGTCACCTTGGGGAGCGCCAGTGCTGCTTGTGAAGAAGAAGGATGACAGCTTGAGGATGTGCGTCGACTATAGAGCTCTGAATGAAGTCACCATCAAGAACAAATATCCATTGCCTCGGATAGATGATTTGTTCGATCAGCTGAAGGGAGCCTGCATATTCTCCAAGATTGATCTGCGATCGGGGTACCATCGGTGAAGATCGAGCCGAGGACATTCCAAGACCGCCTTCACCACTCGGTATATAATGTATGAGTACACGTCATGTCTTTTGGTCGACCAATGCCGGCCTATTTCATGAATCGATGAACAAGGTATTCATGGATTATCTGGATAAGTTTGTAGTGGTGTTCATTGATGATATCCTTATCTACTCTCGAGATGAGTCAAGCATCTTTGAACATTTGAGGTTGATCTTAGAAAGCTCAAAGTCACCGGTTGTATGCCAAGTTCAGCAAGTCGAGTTCGGTTGTGAGGTTGCTTTTACGGGTCATGTCATTTCTGGGAGGAGTCTCGATTGATCCGGGAAGGTGAGAGATGTCTTTGGATTGAAGCGGCCGTCGATTACGAGATCGAGGAGTTTTCGGGTTTGGCGGGTTATTACGGAGATTCATTGAGGATTCTCGAGGATTGCCGGACAGTGACTCGATTCTTTGAAGAAAGAGAAGAAGTATGAGTGGGTGAAGCTTGCGAGCGAGCTTTCGGGAGTTGAAGAAGAGGTTGACGATGACCGGTGCTTGTCTGTCGAGATATTGAAGGGCTTGAGATCTCTTGTGATGCTTGGCGAGTGCAGGTTGTGTCTTGATCTGAGGAGGTAAGGTCGTCGCTCGCCTCGCATGACAATTGCGACCACATGAGGCGAATGCAGACCCATGACACAGGTTAATTCTTTGTTGTGCATGCGTTGAAGATCTGGAGACACTATCTCATTGGGAACCGTTGTGAGATCTTCACCGATCACAAGAGCCTGAAGTACATTTTCACCCAAGCCGATCTCAATCTGCGGCAGAGAAGATGGCTAGAGCTGATTAAGGATTATGATGCGGGCATTCATTACCATCCTGGTAAGGCGAATGTGGTTGCCGATGCTCTGAGCCGGAAGAGCTATTGCAACACTGTGATGATTCAGCCTGCGCTTCATGAGGACTTTCAGCGACTGAATTTGGGGTTGGTAGAGGAAGGATTTGTTGCTGCTTTGGAGGTTCAGCCGACTCTGGTAGACCAAATCAAGAACATGCAGAAGTCTGACAAGGAAGCCGCGAAGATCAAGGAAAGGATCAAGGAAGGGAAAGCCCCGGGATTCTCAGAAGATCAGGAGGGTACAGTTTGGCTTGGGAAGAGCATTTATGTGCCGAACCAGAAAGAGCTCAAGCAGTTGATACTGAAGGAAGCACACGAGTCAGCATATTCTATTCATCCCGGCAACACCAAGATGTATCATGATCTTCGAGATGTTTATTGGTGGCCGAGAATGAAAAAGGAGATTGCTGAGTTTATTGCCTTGTGCGATGTGTGCCAGCGAGTCAAAGCCGAGCATCAGAGGCCAGCAGGTCTGTTGCGGTAGCCTGCTGAGAGTACTGAGTGGAAGTGGGAAGAGATTGGCATGGATTTCATCACGAGTTTCGAGGACCGGGACAGAGCTATGACTCGATTTGGGTTGTCGTGGACCGGTGACGAAGGTTGCACATTTTATACCGGTGAGGACAACCTATCTGAGGATAAGCTAGCGAGTATATGACTCGAATTGTGTGTATGCATGGCGTGCCGGGAGGATTGTGTCGGATCGGGCAGCCAATTCACATCTAGATTTTGGCAAAAGTTACAAGAAGCATTAGGCACCAATCTGAACTTGATCTGACTTATCATCCCAGACGGATGGACGAGACAGGCGGGTGAATCAGATTCGGAGGACATGTTGAGAGCATGCCTTTGTCCAATGCGACTAGTTGGGATCGAGATGTTGCCATATCACGGAATTCTCATACAACAACAGTTATCAAGCCGACTTGCGAGATGGCACCATTTGAGGCTCAGTATGGGAGAAAGTGCAAGACACCTCTTTGTTGGCATGAGGCAATTGAGCGCCAAGTCTTTGGTCCGGAGATTCTGCAGAAGGCGAGGAACAAGTGAAGATGATTCAGAAAGGTTGAGGGCAGTAGCGATCGAGACGAAGAGCTATCGGACAATCGCGAAGAGCGCTGACTTTTGCTCTGGTGATCATGTTTATCTGAAAGTCTCCGCTCAAAGGAATCGTCGATTCGGAGTTCGTGGCAAGTTGGCACCGAGATACATTGGACCTTTCCCAATTCTAGCCAGAAGAGGGGAAGTGGCGTACCATCTGGAGTTGCCACCGCATATGTCCAATGTGCACGACGTGTTCCATGTGTCACAGTTGAGGAAGTGCCTCCGAGTGCCAGTAGACGGTCGTGTTGAGGATGTTGAGCTGCATGAAGATTTGACCTACGGAGTATCGATCGAATTCTAGATGAAGGTGGCGCAGGACAAGGAACAGGTGATCAAGTTTTGCAAGGTGCGATGGAGCAACCATCGAAGAGAAGCCACACAGGGCGCGCGAGGAGGATCTTGACGGACTACCCGATCTTTTCATTTGGTTAGTTTCAAATCTCGGGTCGAGATTTCTTGTTAGGGAAGGTTTGTAACATTCCGTTTTGAATTCTTGAATTTGAATTTCAAAATCGGCCGTGGAAATTTTTCTCGAATATAATTTAGCTTAATATGAATTTTTAAAAGTCAAAAGAATTTAATTAATTAATTTATAACTCAAATTAATTATTTCTTATTTTATTTGGGTTCATTGTGCCTCATTGCATTTTTACGTATTTTTGGAGATTTTCCGGGATTTATTTGCCATTTCTTTGAATTATTTGAAGCTTATTCGAATTTCTGATATTTTATCGATTTTGGAAATGTATTTAAACTCCTAAATTCTTTCTAGGCTAAAGTCCTGTTCTTTATCAATCGGCCTATCCCTATTCACATTTCCGGCCGCGTCTTGTTCCTTGGCCCGAAGAACCCACCGGATCCAAAACCCTAATCGCCCACCGTTGGATTTTGATCCAACGGCCTGAAAGCCGCGCCGCCACGCAGCCAAACCCTAACCCTAAACCGGTTTCTCTCTAACGCGGATCATCATCGCATGGACGGCAGTACGCCACGTCGTCTCGATTCCGTCCGCCACCGTAACTGCGCCAGCCTGAGACGCCCTCGGCTTCAGCGTCATTACCGTATCCTAGGCTATAAAAGCCTCCTCCGTTTCTTGCGTCGTGACCGCCACTCATGCGCCGCACCTTTCCCTCCTCTCGCCCGTGAGACGCATCTGGAAGCCGCGACGGCCTCAGCGGAGTGCAAGCAACTGTTCAGAGTCTTCTGTAGTGTTTTCCTTCCGCTCGGTGAGTCTCCTTGCGTGTCTTTGGTACCGTTGAGTTCCTCATCTTCTACTCTTCCCGATCCGCACCGTTTGGTAGCTAACTTGACGTTCCTCCGCCGTTTTAAATCCGTCTTCTCCAAGTCCGGACTCTAGCGCCGCCGCCTTCGCCGTTGTTTTCTCCACCGACACCTCGGTAACCGATCAATCTTCAACGGCTGGATCTGAGTCATCTGCTCCGAACGGTAAAACTCCAAGCCCTATGCCTCATCACCTTATGTTTTGCACCGTGTCATCGCCATGTTGTCGCCTTGTCACCGCCACGTGGTCGCCACCACAGCGCCACCTCACCGCTGTTAATCTGCGTGTCTGCGTTCCGTGGTAGCCATGTAGCGCCACATCAACGCCATGGATCTACTTGTCGGCCACGTTTCTGCCACATATATGCTCCGTACACACCATGTCACCCTCACCGCACATCTGTCTGCCACATGCGCGCCACGTGTGTGCCACGTCACGCCACGTGTGCCCTAGTGCCCGCCATGTCACCGCGCACAATAAACCGAGTCTATGACGAGTGGGTCCCACATGTCAGCGACACTATTTTCTTTTTATTTCTCTGATTTTCCGAATTACCGAATTTCCAGCCAATCCGAGCCTGACACGTGTCACCCTCTAGCATTTTTCTGATTTTCTCCCATTTAAAACTTCGGAAGCTCCGTTCTCCTCCGTTCGAACTCCGATTTGAACGATTCAAATTTCTAAATTCATCTAAAATCAAGATCTATCTGTTGGTGTCATTTTTATGAATTTTTGAATTTTATTTATTTCTGTTTATTTATTGTTTCGCCTCGATTTGCGTGTTTCGCGTGTAGACGACGCACCGGTTGAGCGAGAGGAGCATCCAGCGGAGATTGCAGCAGCGGGCGAGGCGGAAGGCAAGTCTCCTTGACCATGTTGAACCTAAATTTATGAAATGCTATTTTGTTTTTGAATTATTGCATGCTATTTGAATTATGAATTGTATTTTTATGTCATTTTAAATGCTTAGATAAGTACCAAATTGTTATAACCACATTGACATTCATGTTGACAACCATTGACACCCTAGGAAAACTAATTACTACAATTTATGGTAATTAATCTTGTTATGGGAACGGTAGCAAATGCTTAGCCATGCTTGATCACGTCGGTACCTTACCATTATGGAAATGATTTCATTTTGATTCAAAATAATTCATGAAATGTTTGGCAATTGGTGTTGCGGTATTAATTTGGCAATTGGTGTTCCGGTATTAATTTGAAAATTAAAATGAAAAGATGATTTAGGCAAGGCGGATTGGTTGAATGGCGGTGCGGGATGCACAAAATTTTGGAATGTGATTGCCGCCCTAGTCAATTAAGGACCGGTCATATGTGGACACCATGGGCCATGCTATACTGTACAACCACATGTCTATATGGAGTGCGACTGGCTAAGTAATTTGCATGAGTCGTTATTTGACTTCGCCCGATGGGTTGTGCGAGTTTGTCGGATGACACTTGCAAGGCGCATGAATGTGAGAGCGAAACCTTAGCGGGTGAAGTCGGTACGATGAATGCATTGTAAAGGCCTTGTCATGATCTCCTCTACCGCACACCAAAGGAAGTGTGTCAATAGCTTGGCGCAAAGGGTTGATCATGTCGTGTGGGTAAAGTGTACCACTCTGCAGAGTCTTAAAACTACTTAAGTAGCCGTGCCTCTGGATAAGAACAGCGTGGGCAGCTTTCACATAGTAGATTTTTCTGGTTTTTGGTTTTAAAATGGAAAATGATGGATTTGGTTTAAAAATGAAAATGTGGTTGGGAATCCGCGAGCGGCTAGAGCTCTCGGATTTAGTTTGGCGGTTAGAGCCAACCAGGTAGTTGGAACCTGGAAGATTGTGTACCTCAATTTAATTAATTATGTTATTTACATTTTGTGAAATGCTGCTTTATGAATTTATTACCTGTATTTAAATTTCAATTTCGCTTTATGCAATTAAGCCCTATATGCTTCCTTTGCTTAAGCCATGCATTTAGATAATTGCATTAAGTTTCCTAGACTTGCGAGTATGTTGCATACTCACCCTCGCTTTTTATTGCGGGGGCTGCTTATTCAATAAAGCAGATGATGATGGAAGAAGGGGCTATCAAAGAGCCAATGATCCGCCGTTCGACATCTGTGGAGAGGATTATGAAGAGGATGACGACTCGATCTTCTAGGGAGCGTTCCCCAGTCGGTTGCCTGTGGGCAAACTGATTGGCTCAGTTTTTGTTGCTACATTTCATTGTTTCATTTTCACTTCAAATAGTAAGGCTTCATACTTGTAATAATGTGATGATGTTGTTGCACTCTTTTGCTATCTGATTATGAACTTTATGATATGTACGTATTATCATCATCAGATATCTTTGTGTCGCTTAGCTGTTCTGGACTAGCGGTTGAAACAGAGAGGGTTGGTTTGTAATCCGGGTCCTCACAGCCGTGGGCGTCGCGAAGATGGGAGGCGGGCGGGCGTTGCGAGAGAGAGGCGATGCTTCCAGTGCAGGTGAGGGTGAATTCCCGAGGATTGGATAGAGGCGAGGCGCAAAACCCATGCGATGGGCTGCCAAATGGATTAGCGGCTCGGCCTGGGGAAACTCTCCGCACGGCTCGCGAACCCCAGGATCAGGCCGGGATCCCCGCGGGGAATGGGCTTCCGAAATGAGCCCGTAGTGTGTAAGGATCACCATTGATACAGATGATGATCTGCTCTATATATACATGTGTAATGTGTGATCAGACAAAATATTACTTGTTTCATATGCTTAAGTTTTTCATTTCTAGGCCAAGAATAAAGATTGAGCTGTAGCAATCATTTATTCAGTTGTGGTGGGTTGCTCTATATTATTCCGTAAACTTCAACTCTCAGTTCGAATACATCGTCTTCTTCTTGTAACAACCCCCATTTTTACATAGAATTTAAAAATGGAAATCTCATGTGCGCACAGTACTAGTCCCTGGATCAGTAGCTAGTACACACATTTACCACAATTGAAATCACAACCATACATTATATTAATTAAGCGGAAACTAGTATACAAAGAAATCTTACAACTCAGAGAATATAGCGGCAAAAGAAGCAAAGCCTTGTAGTGTGCCCATCCATCCCGAACAGCGACCGATCATAAATCCTAGAAAGATTACGTTGAAGATCCGCATCTGCGATGAAACAAACCTTCGAAGCTTCGCTAACTAATCCACCTAAAACAACAAATTAAGCAAGGGTGAGTACTTTCGTACTCCGCAAGACTTAAAGGTGGTATTTGCAAATGCATAATTGCAGGCCAAGTCAAAGGAGGCTGCTACAGTTAACTTGCATAAAGCGAAATTGAATTGTAAATCAAGTTATTTGCAATTGGAATTTATAAGAGCAAGTTTGATTGATAGCAAATAAGTAAAGCATAAGTAACACTCACAGTCCTCCATGACGTGAGTGACGAACATTCCACATCCTGAAATCCATCAATGTCGGCCCTTTGACATAAAGCAACAGTTGCTAAACCAATTCAAACCAAACCCGTTTTCAGAAAATACCAAAGTCTAGCATTGGAATGAGTTCACCAAGTGCCCATGACCGCGGGTGCGGCTAATCGATTAGATTTATACTCTGCAGAGGTGTACAACTTTACCCATAAGTCATGATCAATCGATCATACATAGCCGTTACATTACCTAGACATGACTTTGATCCAGCTCGGGTCGTTAATCCCCGCCAGAGGAACAGAAACACACACACACGACGTGGTCCCTTTCATGTATACCCAACACACACACCGTTTCTGTTCATGACAAGGCGTACACCGTTGAATTGGTAGGTAGAAACCCCTCCAAGCAGACCTATCCGGAATGCTTGTGCTAGCTCCCGCCTTCCAAAGAGCAAAGCCATGTCTAAATAACTTAATAGGCTAAGGCTACCCCATAAATAGCTCTCATGGTTGCACGGAAATCTTGGATCAATAGCGTCCCATTGCTCGGTCCTTAAACTGACACGGGCGATACTTCACCCTACACTACGTGCAATTCCCTTTGCACACCCGGCTATTGCCAATAATCGCCCGCATCAAAACCATAGTTTTATTTTGGGGTTTTTAATCAAAATACCAGCAACCAATAGTGACATATACAATGTTTTCAGGAAACAATTTTGATCTGATCATCTGCTTTATTGATTCTAAAGCATGGCTAAGCATGAATAATATAAATGCATATAACCATAATGACATTAAGTAATGCCTAGCCTTAATCTATGGTTATCAAGATTCACATGTCTATAATTATCAAAGGGGATTCATGAGACAACAGGTATAGCTACCAGTAACACAAAATAGCAAATTTACAGAAAGTAAACTCATGCATAAATTGATTTAGTAAAACAAAAGGAAAATAAACATTGGGATCAATATGATCAAAGGGGTGCTTGCCTTGCTTAATCACTGTTTACGACAAAGACAGGATCACAGTTGATGGAGGCGACAACGGAATCAGAGACGTCGGATTCTACACATCGATCAACGGAAATATAGCAAATAATAAACTTCAATAAGGGCAAAAAGAAAATAGGTAGCAAAAACAAATAAAACTCTTCACGAGAAACAAAGATTGCTCTTTATGAATTTATTAATTTTATTTTACGAATTCAAGATGCCAAAATTGTTTAAGATTAATAGATTTAATCATTAGTTGCGAGGTACATTGATTCTACTATTCATAATATGGGTTTCGGCATTCTTATCGCTTAGGGGCTTTGCTCTATTAGGATTCATATTCAAAGCAAAATAAAGTAAGAATATTTTTCTATATTATTACAGATCATAACTTAAAGATAATTTCTAGGCTATTTTTTTTACATAATTCGGATTTAGACGAACTACTTTATAGGTTACTGAATAGGCTTAAACGATCACAATAGATTATGATTGAATAGTTCTTTATTTTGATTGATTTTGCGTAGAATTAGCTTTACGCCGGTTAGATCTATTGATTTAGGCTACTGGCCTAATTTACATAATATTTGAGAAGGTTCTGGTGATACAAACTTCAAAATCATTGATTTCTCATTTATACTCAAAGTTCATTTATTTATATTACGCACTTAAGTAATGTGGATACTTAGGGTTATTAAGTTAACAAGATTAATATGCAAATCATGGTGAAATAAGATTATCTTTTCATAATAGGGTAGTCTATACTTTGGAGAGCACTACTAAGCTAATTTCATAGGTTTTAGGACTTGGACAAGACATTATATTTATCGTTGAACATGCTTATGTGGCATTATAAAATTTACATTACATGGAATCGGCAAGAATATGAAGCGAATGATTAATACTTAAGGGTTTTGAGATAATAAGATTAATATGCAAACCTTGATGAACTAAGATTCTTTTTATAGAATACAGTAGTATGAACTTTGTAGAATGTTTCTAAACTAGTTTTATAAGTTTAAGCATCTAGGCAGGTTATTTTATCTGCAGTTGAAGTAGTCTAAATAATCATATTGGTGACCTTAAATTGGCTAAGATTCAAATTTAATTTCCAACTACACTATACATGATCTTTGATTCATATTTCAGGTGTTAACAGGAAATAGTCCTAGAAATATTTTAAAGTTGGTTTGGCATTATTTTGACTTTAGTTGCAATAGATTACCTATTTACTTATTGTTACAATTAACATTTCCTTTCATTAAAAGAATGTAAACTAAATATTATCTTAAATATTTTTACATACATGGATCCTTACTATTTTTAGGAAATTAATACAAATTATTTCCTCATTTTATGAGCTTTTATGCTTTCATTTTTATTAATGGCCACATGAAGTTTTACTAGTAATCATAAAGCAAATGGTTTAAACTGAGTTCAACATTTAAATATTTTTATATATTTGAGTTTATTATGGTGCAGAGGCACTTAAAATTTATTAATGATTTTTAGGAATTATATTTTCTATATGTGCAATAATGTCCATAATAGTGTGTTTATATTATTTCAAATTTTAATAATTATTCTAGGATTCAAAAATTAAATATTCTTGTAGATTTTAATTCACCTTGGTCTATTCATCATATGAATATTTATTTTATCATTTTATGCTTTATTGTGCATAACTTTGAATTAAAGGCCATAATAGGGTTATAATCAATGTTTAATTCAAATAATTATTCTGTAGTTCAAAAATTAAATATTTTTACATATTTAGATCCTTCTTGATTTTATATGAATATAGAAATTCATTTCATTGAATTTTGATTAAAATTGCACAAGATATTCAAGATTGAATTTATTTGAATTGAAAATGCTTTGAAACTGAAAATACGTTTTCGGAATTGAGGAAGCATGTTTAACCTTTCAACTAACGTCGCTTGCTCTGGCTGACAACCAGGGCCCGCGTGGCAGACACAGAGAACAGAGCGGAGGCGAAGGGCTGAACGGCGACGATGCTCCAGTGGCTTTCCAGCAACGGAGAGGGTACAAGGAGAAAGAGCTCGACGAGGTGCTCCCAGGAGTGGAACCAATTCGGCGGAAGAAATGCTTAGGAGAAAGTCAAGGCGGCGAGCTTGGCGGCAAGACTAATGGCGGTTCGGTGGAGGGGAAGAACCACGGCGGCTGAGTTGGAATGGGTTCTGGTTTTAGCATCAGGGCGATATGGGGATTCTATTTTTAGGCTTAGCTCGGCTGGAGAAACATCGAGGAGCTCCACCCACGAACAGCCTGAGATGAGGAAGATGACTCTCAGTGGCGGCACGATTTTGCTTAAACAGCTCAAGAAGCGTTGGAGGGGTTTTGATTGTAAGTGTCTCACGAAGCTCTAGCCGAAGTTAATTGAAGAATGGTTGAGTGAATCGGCTAAAATTGAGGTTGGGCCGAGCTCCAGAGCTTTCGGTAATGGCGGATTGGAGCAGGATTTTGGGAGTTTCGGCTGAGGAGAGAAGAAGGGAAGTAAAGGGGAAGTTCGCGCGAATTAAGTGATCCTTTGGGAGCAATTTTTAGAGGTGGAGTTGGATGGAATTGATTGGGCTGTGTTGGCCTTGGATGGGAGCTGCACCAGACGCGACAAGGATGAACACCGGAGGCTCGGGTAGGCGCAGGTGAGTAGGCATCGTCGTGGCGCATTCTGCTTGCTTGGGCGGTGGAGTAGGCGAGTGGAAGAGCACAGAAGGCGCGAGACTGCGTACGGGAGAGAGCGAGTGAGCTTTGCTCGGGAGAGGAAGGAGAGGGAGAAGCCAGGCGCAAGGAAGGTCTGACCGGTGGGGTCGGGTCCCACTGGCAGCGAGAGAAGCAAACTGCACCAAATGCCAGCAAAGCACAGTGAACAGTAAACCAGGCCCACTCGCTAGTGAAGGAAGGCAACCGACTTAAGGAGTCAATCGGCTGGGTTCATTGATTTCGCATTAATTGTACTGAAATTGTTTGTCAGAGATTTTTCATACTTTTTGTGTAGTCTCTTATGGAAGTATATGATCTCCAGTAAAAATTTTAAATTTAAATAATTTGTAGATTATTTATTAAAATTCTGACACTGCACAATGCACAGAATTTCCAATTTCTGTTTTTGATTTATCAGACAATTAACATCTTTTATAAACTTTTTGAAACTTTTTTTCAAATTAATTTGAGCTAAGTATTCTTATGTAAAATTTGCAGCTCAAAATATTTCTCCATTATTTTATAAAAATTCTGATATTCCATTTTACAGTTTTTACTAGCTTCTGTGTTTGAATTTTAAAAGGACACAAATGATTTTATTAAATTTTTATATTTTTACTAGGAGTAGATAATCCACTGGGAACACTAGGATAATTTTTATAGGACAGGATATGGTCTTCAGAAAATTAATTAATACTGACAATTCACTGTTCTTAGTCAAATGTTGTCTTTTCTATCATTAATAATTTTTACCATGCAGTAAAAATTAAATTTACCAGGTCAAAAGTTTACCTAAGGGATAAAAATCTTAATATAAATTTTTCAAGATTTTAATTTTACCTTTTTATCTTTTTACCATTATCCATTCCTTAATTCTTTTTATTTGATTTTTCATGCAATGCAAAATTCCAAAGGAAATCCAAATAAAACCAATAATACCAAGAAAACTCATAAATAATAATATTCAAATTCAAAATATACATTTCTATTTTACTGTATTTTTCGGGATGTTACACTTCTGCCCTCACATTGAAAATAAAAATGTACTGTTTTAACTCTGGATTCAATTAGTTCCGGTCAGGCATATATGGTCGAACAACTCGAGCGCTGTCGTTCACCAGCTATGTCGCAGCTGAATGGCGACCTGATGGAGGAAGAAACAGTGCGCCATCCCTTTTCTCGCTGGGCAGCTTGGGGAAAGTGATGGATTTGCCTTGCTGATTACTTTTTAGAAGTCCAAGCCTCTAATGAATACCGAATCCAACAGAGTACCATTAGTATTTATGCATCTCTAATGGAAGAGGCGACTGGCGAGCCTGTCAATTGGAAAACAACATTGCAGTTAGAATCACAGGAATTTCACATGAACTTTGCATGAATCAGTACAATTCCTCCATTCCAAAAATGGACTTCAACAACTATACAACATGAAGATGTTAGACCTAGCATAGTAGAGGATATAGCAAGTATTGAGGGAGTGGTTGCCGAGATGCTCATGGACTAAGATGCAACTGTTGGATTTATCACAGAATGATTTATATGTGAGACTACCAAATTGGTTATGCAACAATCTTACAGGACGGGTACCTCTGTGCCTAGAAACACTCGCAAAATTGACTGTCTTGCAGCTTGGTTCCAACTACCTAGATGGTGCAATCTATGAAGATCACTTACAAGGAGTTACACGTCTACACATATTAGGCTTGCTTGATAACTCCCCTACGATGATGGTCAATTCAAGTTGGTCTCCTCCGTTTAGATTGGTAGTAGCTAGGGATAAAAATTGTGCCTGTTTATCCATATGCCTACGGATAAATATCTAAATAGAGGCTACTATGAGGGTCTTTTTTTATCCATGGATATAGAAATAGAACTAATTCTTTGCCTACCGTGTAAACGGGTATGGGTATAAATAAGCTATACCTGTACCCGATATATCGTTTACCTATGAAATACACTGACATGTGGGACATGTATTAGAAAACTCTGGTACTGTCGAGTGCTGCCTCCAAAGTACAGATCTCCCGAATGGCATTCTCTCCCAAATCTCCTCATCTCCCATATCTTCAGATCCGGCTTCCTCTCCCACGGTCCTCCCCCATCGCCTCCCTACCGCCAGTCCTTCACCGGCACCGCTCCTCCACCCTCTTCTCCTCCTTCCGACTAGCCCACACTTCTGCAAGGACCCGCCGTGCAGGCTCGCATGGCGCGAGATGCCTTGGCTGCGTGCTGGCTGTGGCGGCTCCGACTCGGCGGTGGTGCCGGCATCGAGCCGACATCAAGGCTTGCGCCGTCCTCAACCCATTCATTTATTCACTACTAGCATAATGCCGTGCTAACATCTGGCGATATTTAGTAATACAATTTAAATAAGCAAAAGGTGTTATATGTTTTGGTAATCAAGTGTAGTAAGATGTGATTATGATAGAATCACAAAAGAAAGATACAGAAAGTTATTATATCGTTGATTACATAAACAAGTGCATAAAGTAGCATCGCAATTGTTTATCATTAAAAATAATCTAATCTCGAGAGCGATTAAGCTAGGATTTCCGTATAACCGGGAATGTTGTCTTTCGATTCATTCTCATTGTAGTTCAGAGATATCTTCCTTATAATTTATTTGGTCCAACTTAAGGCCACCATCACGCTTAAGAATCTGGAAATAAATGTATCCTCCAAGAAGACCTTTCCACCAACTCTATGAAGTAGATGTTTTCACGCTTAAGAATCTTGGAAAAAATGAGTTGTTGTAAGCGCAGGTAGAGGCAACTAATACCGTATTAACTTGAAGTGATTTATTGTTATGAATTGAAGTTCCAGAGATCTGAATAAGAGGAACACCATCGCCAGAATATGTTTCATCTATCAGGCCCTTTTCTTCTACAAATTTCTTGTATCCAGAGCTGATTCCACCCTGCTGCATGATTTGCCAAATATGCTTAGCTGGTACCTTTTGAATTGACATTACAAATTACTATTCAGCTACCGAGACCAATGCATACTTATTTTCTTACAGAACGGCACTCATTAGTCATTAACTCGTTATACATATAACATGAAAACGGTGAGGATCATACCTTCAGAATAACCATTGGCTGAAAAAGAGCAATAAATTGTGGTGGCTCTTTTCCTTGATAAATACGACCCTACAATACCACATATAAGACATCAAACTCCTTCCTAGAAATATTTTATACATCATCACAATAGAAATACAGTACCAGAATTGGCTTTCCTTTCAGTGAATTCCAAATTATATTAGCTATTTGTGTGAGATCATGTGATGAAAAATTTGTTGAATGGTGAAATTGGCATTGTAAAGTGACTTTGATTATAGCATGTGTGGTGCTTGTGCGTGTGCCATGTTGAGATAATTATTATGCTGGTGATAGCATGATGGATTACGCTTGATGCAATGCACTCGTGTGAGTGGTTGCATGGATTGACCTTGAGTCAAGTCGTGGACTTGTGCTCGTGCACGGTTTGTGTGTTTATTCATGTGTAGGTGTTGCTCGAGGCGAACGTGGTCGATGACGGACGGAACTAGGTTCATGGAGGCGAGGTTCGGGACTAGATTCGAGGAGGAATCGAGGTCTTGGTGGTCAAGGATGTCATGCGGGGCGTTCGGGCTAGAGAACATGCACATGGAGGCTGGTTAGTCACGTAATTACAGCAGGTGGGCTGTACATACGTGCAAGAGTTGTTTTTGGCCACGTTGGGCCAAGTTGAGAAAGATACGGACTCTTTCCATGTTGGAAGTGGAGTCGTAGTCAATCTCTGTGAATTTGCTCTGTATAAATAGGGGGAGGTGTCCCCTGTTTATTGGTACGAGGTTTGAGCGTTCAGGTTTGAGGGTTTGTACTCTTGTGTTGGAGTACTTTAGACAATGAAATAAAAACCAATCTTCTAGAGAGCTACTTCTTGCGTCTGTGATTTGCTCTTGGCTTCGACATAGTTGATCGATCGCTTGAAGTCTTGTTCATCATAGCAGTCACGATGTTCATCACGGAGTTTCGGTTCTTTACAAAGGTATCATCTTGCGAAGGTAATATCTTTTGATCCGTAGATCCGATCGGATTGATTCTTATTGGATTTGATTCGTAATTGAATCTAGTTTCTACAGTTAAAATTTCACATCAATCCAATGGTTAGATCTTCAGTAATTTATGGTCACCCAGATTGATGTCCTGCTCGCCCGACTGCTCGCGTGGTCGCCCGGATTCAGTCATCTTGCAAAGGACATAACTTTAGATCCGTATATCCGATTGACCTGATTCTTATTGTGTTAGCTGCATAATTGAGTCTAGTTGCTACAGTTAAAATTTCACATCAATCCAACGGCTAGATCTTTAGGAATTACTATTTTAGTGGATATATATCGGTCTGCTCGCCCAGACTGCGTGCGTGGTCGCTCAACAGTTCGTGGTCGCCCAACCTGCTCGCCCAAGTGCCAAACTGCTCGCCCAAGTGCCCAACCTGCTCGCCCAAGTGTCCTACTGGTCGCCCAGGTGCCCAAACTGGTCGCCCAAGTGTTCTACTGCTCGCCCAAGTGTCCTACTAGTCGCCCAGGTGCCCAAACTGGTCGCCCAGACTACTATACTGGTCTCCCAACTGTATAAACTGGTTTCCAAGCAATTTGAGTTTCAATTGGGGTGTTTCAAAAAGTTTAAAAATAAGATTTTAACTTCCGCGCAATCATTCACCCCCCCTCTGATTGACGCCATCCGATCCTACAAGTGGTATCAGAGCAAGGTTGAGGTATGGCGTCAGATAAGTATGTTAATCGTCCTCCTATGCTTAATGATTCAAATTTTTCTTACTGGAAAAGTCGCATGCAATCCTATATTGAAGCTCAATGTAATGATGTTTGGCGCAAAGTCTCTACTGCATATGATGTTCCTGATATAGTCACTAATGATAATAAAGTAGACGTTGATTTAAATGCTAAAGCTAAAAACTTGATTTTTCAAGGAATCTCTGAAAAATAATTTGATAGAGTTTCTCATTTACGTTACGCACATTCAGTTTGGAAGACATTATGTGACTATCATGAAGGTTCAACTAAGATTAAGAAAGTGCGCAAAAATATTTACCAAAAGGACTTTTCGATTTTGTAATGAGACCGGTGAATCAATTGATGATCTTTACTCTCGATTTGAGAAAATTTTGTGCAATTTGCGTGGTGTTGGAGTTAACAATCGATGAGGAGAATGCTAGTAAGATTTTGAGATCTCGACTCTGAATGGCGCATGGTTATTCTTGCAATCAATTAAACTGTTGATTTGGACACGTTGACCATGGATGATCGTATTCTAGGTTGAAAACTTATGAGATGGATTCTTTATCACCTAGAGTGATAAAACCTCTACACATGCACTTGTTGCTAACCCAAAGACGTCTTACGGATTACCATCTTACATCTCCTTATGCGCATTAGCTTCTTTTTTCGGATGAGCAGTTTGAGATGCTCCTGAAGAAGATCTTGTGCTCATTTCTTCACGTATTGTTAAAGCACTCAACAATGTGAGGATGAGGAGGCGTGGAGGTACTACTTCAGGGTCTTTCAACTGCTTTGAGTGTGGTCTTCCCGGGCATATCAAAGCAAATTGTCCCAAGTTGAAAAAGAAGGAAGAAAGGGAACCAACACAACGCAGCTCAAGACGTACTACTCCTAGGCGTTCCAATTTTCGAAAAGTCGCTAAGAAAGTCTTAGCTGTCTTGGAGGAGTGCGATCTTAGTGATGTGGACTTTGAGAGTGACAATGAGCCACGGGACAAGAAGGAGATCTTGATGATGACTTCACGGCATGTGCTTTATGGCTAAAAGGGATAGTGACAATGATTCGATTTTGATGAGGTAGGTCCTTCTTATGATGAACTTGAGTATGCTATGGTTAAATTAGCCGAACTTAAAAATCTAAGAACGCTCTTAAAGAAAAAAGATCTAGAAATTGATAGTTCCAATTTTGAAATTGCAAGGCTTAGATCTTTGATTCTGATGATGATGCATGTAAGTCATGTGACTTAATTCACAATGAGCTTGTTTTACTTAGGAAAGAACATGCTTCTCTGTTAAAACAAGATAGGAAAATGAGAAACAAATGAAAGATGCTAGGCTGTTCAACCATTGATCGCATGATTTAACTTCTTGTTCAAAATGCTCCATCTTTGGAATTGAAGTTGCATGATGCAAATGCTAGAGTTTCTCAAATGATGATGCCTTGCTCACTCATGAAGTTCTTTCTGCTCAAATTGTCGAAAGAAAAAGGAATAGTGGGCGTTCCACGTAACAATTGTTTAACTCTGTCTAGAAAGGTTGATTACTTGGAAAAATCATTAGAACGTTTCACTAAAGGAAAGAAAAACCTTAACATGATTTTGGATCAATCAAAAGTCAGCACTCATAACAAAGGTTTAGGTTTTGATTCTTATGCTCATCATAAAACACATGTTCCCACTGTTGTCAAAGTTCTTGAAAGTGGAAAGTTTGAAATTGCAAATGAGCCTAAGAAAACCGTCTTTAAATCTGCTGGAATTTTATCTTCTCTTGTGATGAATGCAAATGTTGCTTCTACTTCTAAAGTTAAACATACATTAAGTACACTTGCACTCATTGTGGTAGAGATGGACATCTAGTAGATTTTTGCTTTAAACTAGCCAAACAACGAAGCAAGAAAAAGCTAAGGCTAGGTCTAATTTCGACAGGCACACTTTACTCCTCATTATGTGCCTAAGGTATCTGAACACCTTTTGTTGCAAGAAACACGAGAAAGAGCAAAACTGATTTTGTATATAAGTATACTCGTGTTGTGCCTACTTGTCGTGTGTCTCAGTCTTTGGGTTCCTACAATTTGCAAAGCCATTTCTCGATCTTCCTGTAAAATAAACCAAAGTGTAAATTCACGAGATCCCAGACAGATTGTATGAGTACCCAATCCCCATAAATCCTTATGTTGTATGCATTACAAAATTTAGGGGAAAAAGGGTAGGAACAAGGCCATGTTACCCCTCAACTCTTCTTGGAGTCCAAATTTCATCCCTTAAGCTGTGAGGTCATGTAAAGTTTCACCGCTTAACTATCATCCGATGTAAAATCACCCTACCCTCATTTCTTTGGGCGCTTTGCTTTTTGAGGAGTTAGATGGAGTAATGGACTAACTGTAAAGGAGGAACATCCTCATTTCTTTGGGCGCCGCTTTTTTGAGGCTCCTTGATATCAACACCTTTTTGCTTCAACAGCTAGAGAAAGACCAAATCTTATCAAGAATGATCAAAGGGGTAAATTTTGTACCCATTGAACAAGAACAAATATACTACTGCAACTTTTCCTCGGCCTTCCTCTACACCGGCATTTCTGTTGTGTTACTTATCGCCATGACTCAAATTTAGACTTGAATGTATGATTCTCATAGCCTTGAATCACTTGAGTTATTCTCGTTGTCTTTGGCCTATTTTGATTAACAATGAATTCCTACAAGGGCAAAGTTTGGGTAGGATTACATCTTTCAACAAGGCAACAAAATGAGAATGATTTTTTGTGGGTTTACCTCAACTGCTGCACTTGCAGCTTTCCTATCCTCCACTTGTGTTACTCGACCAACCCACACAAATAATTCAGCCCCACAGTCAAGTAAAAAGCACTTATTGTTCTCCGAATTGATTTGGTCGAGCGGTGTCTTCTAACTTTAATTGGCCATTATTGATCTTGCAAGCATAACAATTGACGGTATGGGAAAAACAATTGAGATATAACAATGAAGTTAATCCTTTGAAAAACTGTAAGACAAGCATAGCGATATAGCATACATAGGGGTAGTCGGTCCTAAAAGCTGTAGTGAAAAGCTTTATGGACCAACAAAAGTGTGGTGCCCATTCAATCCATATTACAACACAAGAACAATACCAAAAAAAACCATCAAGCTTATGAGTAAAGAAGCTTCGAAAATGACTTTATCCTTGCTTCAGCTAGAAAAGGAAGTTCACTCAATTTTGCAAGAAATTGAAGTGTGCTCTTTTCAAAATAAAATTATGTTAACCTTTGACTCATTAACGATAGTGGTATCTTTCCATAGTCTATTATTGACTTCTTATATTCTGAAGTTTCGTTTTCGAATAATATGTACTGAATCATCAAAATAATTTCATGATCTCTTCTGTAACACTAAGCTGTAAATTCCTGGTGGACATAGGTAATTACATATAGTTATTTTCATTTAACTCTTAAAATGTGTTCATCAGAAAACTACAAAAGATTATTGCCACCCATGTACTTTATAAAGGCACAACGAAAGAAAGTAGACTTGCAGAAAGGCCCATTCTAGGTGGAGACACGATGAATGATATACTATAACTGCAAATAAGAGATGAAACTAAAGTAACTGCATATTTATTGAAATAAGATGTATCCATCTTTACATTAACATATACATTTATAAAAGATAATGCAAGAAAGGCAAACAAAACAACAGAAGTACTGAAGGTATCAAACAGTTATTCCTATTAAATTTGGAAAAGGTTACATCAGATTGGAGGCTCTAAAATCAAATCTAAAGATCACTAATTTCTCAAAAAATTAGTGAGAAAGAACACTTGATCTGAGGTTCATTTATTTGTCGAGATGGCACACTTGATCTGAGACTTGGCTTGAGAGCATAAACCTAGAAAAAGAACTATTCAGCTAAATATAAAGATATGCAGTTATGCATCAGAAAAACTGAACTGATGATGGAGAAACATGCCTCATTACTATAACATCCACTGTATCCTCCAAATGACATCAGAAATTCTTCTCCATTAATTGTGTGAAGTACTAAGCTTGATCCCTGTGTTAAAGGAGCTTCTCAACATCAGTGACAGCTTGGGTCCATAACACCAAAGAAATGCAATTAAGCAAGATTATAACTATTGTTACTGTTTGTTTAGACTGCAAGCACTTCACTATTATGATATCGTTAAACTCCTATCACATAATGTTGATGAGACTAATTGAAATATGCAATTTGAACTGCCCAAACCAAGGGATTTTTTTTTCATTTATCCAAATTATCAGAGAATTTCCAAGCAAGTGTGCAGAACATATATGCTATCATGCAAAATGAAAATTCTCCTTTCCTTTACAAGTATATGTACATATAAATACATATAAATACATATATACATGCATATATATATATACACGTCATTATATAACCTATCGGTGTAACTCATCAGTTATCTCGCAAAAAAGATAATTCATCAGTTATTGCTAGGAAGTTAACTAAGAAATGAACTTTTTTGCTTACTTGTACATCATAGTTATCCTAATTTGAAAAATTAAAGTATACAAGACAAGAATAGAGCAATACATAGATATACTCAAGTTGAAAAGATCAACAGAAGTAATTGTGAGTTCCCACACTACAGAAACATTTCCAGAGGGGAGGGAAACAACACTACAGGCATGATGGAAATGTTATGCTTTGCAAAGTTTCATACCTCAGTCTGAAATCTACCATTTATCAACTGAACTGCATCTTTGAGCATTGATACATCTATATCCCCGTTTGGAAGAGGGACAACCATATTATCCAACATTATACGGGTTAATGAAGTCTTGTTCTCATCAGCATACTTCAATAGATCTTTAACTTCAAACAAAGATAGTAACCAAACATGTCACTATAAATTATTAAACCTATCATGAATACATAACAGAAAGCACCAACAAGGTTTTGCGTTGAATTCCAGAAATCAGAACTCAGACGTGTCCAGAAATTGTGAACTGAGTTGCTCTTCATTCAGTCGGCGGCTCCAGACATGCAAACGGATGCTGCTAACTCTAGGTTTTGCTGTTCTTTGCCAACAAAGCCACAGTTATTCGCGCAGTGCGTTGGAACAGCCTAATCCCCAAACCACGTCGCAGCTGCCAAGAAAATTACTGACAAAGCTCAGTAAGTTTTTAGCTTTACATAAGCAAATGGAACAGCCAGCATCATTCCTAGTGAAGGCAAATTCTGGTTATAGTCGGACATTATTAAATGTATCGGGAAAAAAGGAAGAAGGCATTGCCCCAAAACTTACCATCTGATTTCTAAGCTCCAAACGTTACAGTCTTGACCTCGGACCACTCTTTCCTGGTATCTACAGAGCATCATAATGGCCGAAACCATGGTAAAGAACTTGAATAGGATCTTCTTTCGCATACTGTTGGCCATATTCATCTATTGCTATTAAACCGCTTGCTTCTACATCATGCATGTAAACAGTGATTGGCATCCTGCAAAACAGTAATGATATTCTTACTGCCTTGGTACTTCACAGTCTCTAAAAAAGGACCAAATATAAAAAGCCGATACAGGAATGAAATTGTCCACTATCTAATTAAATCTTTGTCAGTATAATAACCAAATAATTGTCCATTATTGATTTGTGAGGGTTGTCAATGATGCTAAATGAGCAAGTGAAACCAACTAATTCCATAAATCGTACATAGATATTAGTAGTGCGCACCGCACATGCGTTCTATTAGGACAAACACTTCACTGATGTTACAGTTAAGCTAAAATAGCAAACAACAAGGAAATCTTCAAAGATCATGGCTAATACTCACTGAAGAACATGTGAAGCCATGAACAGTTCTGGTTCACCTCCCCACACATGTGACTTCCTAATCTGGTAGACATATTTATCGAAGTCCCCTTCAATAAACCTGCAAATTTATGCCAAGACAAATGATAAGCATGCAAAGCTCTACAGTCTACACTATTTTAGATGCAGGAGAACAAACAGCATCATTAGGAAAGCTAGAAGCTAACCATTCAGTCTCTACCTATCTCTTGATAAATTCATCAGCCACCTAACAGCAGCAACATTTGTATAGGGGTATTAGACGAAGAGGCCAATCAGACAACGGTTGCTTTGCCTTCTAAGCAACATGAAGTGTTTAAGAACAGAATAAGAATTCATAAAAAATATGAATACCTCAGCAGAACATTACAAACATACCATTATTCTCAAATCATCAGCCAGCTTTCTCTGAAGATCCTCATTAGGTGAGGGCTTCCCTGAACCCTCTTCCCATGCACATGCCTGCGCTGACAAGACATCAGGACCACAAAAATGCTATACCCAAGTCACCAATCGAGAAAAATCCTGTCGATTTCGAGTACCTCTGCAGCAGATCGGGTTCGTCGAGGAGGCCGGAGCCGATGTAGATCGGGTAGCTCGATCGCCAAGGTCGGCGTCGGCGACCGTGGAGACCTGGATGCTGGTGTGGTTGCATCGCGAGGCGGTGGCGAAGATGCGGCTCGAGAGGGCCTCATTGGGAAGCGCGGATGGAAGGCGGGAGGAGCGAGACGGCGAGGAGGGAGGCAGCGGAGGGAGCCGAGGGGACGACAGGTGGAGATAGCAGCGAGAGGAGGACGCGGCAGCGGAGAGGGGAGGAGGATGCGGCCGACATGAGGTGGTGGTGTTGGGAAATAGAGGCGGCGGGCGGACGAGCGCCGGGCTTTGGGCGACGGGCGGCAGGCTTGGGCACCGGCGGCGGGCGGCAGGACGGGGTGCAGCGAGATTTGTGCAGCCGGGAGGGAGGGGAGGCGGGCGACGCGATTGGGCGGGGAGGAGGCGGCGGGCACGATTGGGCGGGAGGAGGAGGAGGCGGGCGGCGCGCGATTGGGAGGGAGGGGAGCGATTCTGCGGCGGCATGAATGGGGAAGGAATGGGGCAAGCGGCGTGATTGGGTGCGGGCGGTGGAACGATTCTTGCGATTCTTAGATTAGATTAGTGGATGAACCAAATGATTAGGACCATCAGATTTGATGAAGTGCTATGAGAAAACATCTTAGCGCTTGATTTTGAGGAAGGAGGATTTTTGGGTGCACATATTAGGGTGGATACAGGAAAAGTATTCTCTGTAGAGGCAAAAGACTGTGTGGATGTAGAAAAGAATCAACTGGTGAATTATAAAGGGGTATAGATATAGGTACAGGATTAATATTTGTTTTGTTCTGTATGTACTTATAAGTTCTGGATGGAGTGGTGTTGCCATTACATCCTCAATCTCGTAGTACTTACTGAGATACTGTTGCAATTGTTTTGAGCAGGGATGAACTATTTGCTATGGCTGATATAGTCACTCCAAATGTGAAAGAAGCGTCAAAATTACTTGGAGATGTATCAGTGCTAACAGCTTCTGGCATGCGCAGTGCAGCAGAATCCATTTACAAATTTGGTCCAAAGTATGTATTTCATATTTCCTTGAATTTATGTTGTTGTTCTATAGTGCTTCTACTCTTATTTGTTCCCATTTACTTCATTTGCAATATCCTGTGCTTGTACATCCAGATGTTACATTTGTATGGGCAAATGTCAGCCAGGTCACCCAGTGTTTTTATGCATGGATATGAACCTGTTCCTACTTTTTGGACCTCTCATATGTATTTTGTATCCTATAGCCTGTATTGGATGACTGCCAAACCTTGCCAGCTCTAACCATGTTCCTTGAAAAGTTTTTCATTTATAACATTGCCATTATTGACTGACCTATTAAGAATGCAATCACTACATTCCTATGGCTGCTGAATTAGCAAAAGGTGCAACAATGCTGCATGCTGTTCAGGTTAATCTTCCAGTACTTTTTACTTACTCATACCTGCATACTGTGAAGAAATTAAGGCAAAATATACATGTTTGTGTCATTTCTATGAAACAAAAGATTTAGTGCCACCTGTCTTATGGTACCACTTGGAAAATATTTCTTTGGCGACTAACATAACATAGACTGGAACAGTTTTCCTAAATCATGTTGCTATATTATCTTACTTGAAACTGTTTTGTGTTACAAAGATTGCTACCTAAGAAAGGGTCTCTAATATGATCGGTGACTCCTTAGTACTGAGGGTTTTTTAATGGAAACCGAGGTTTTGAAAATTAGTAGATGACTGGTGGTAACTAGTGTTGTATTAAATGGCATAATGTAGCGCACATTTACTGCATCTGGCATCTTAGTCAGTAACCAGCCAGTAATCGGCTCTGAAGGTTTTTTCCCCCTCCCTCTAAACCGCCGCCGCCAGCCCCCCTCCTTCCTGCCTCGCCGCCACGGGCGTCCCACCGAGAGGCTCAGGGCGCAAGGAAGGCGGCGGCGGGGAGTTGCTCTTCCTCCATCCTCTACGGCCGTTGTCCCTTCCCTCTGCGGCTCGTCCCCTCCCTCTGCGGCCGTTGTTGCCGGCGGGCCTCCCGGTCTTGGGAAGGTTGGATCCGCGGCTCGGTGGCCTGGATCTGGCTCCCTCCGCCGGATTTGTGCTGTGGCGGGGGTGGGCCATTGTGCGGGTTTGGGGAGGGCTCTACTCGGGCGGATGAAGGCCGCACGGGTTCTTCTGCGGTGGGCTGCGTCTTGCTTGCGATGCCGCATGCGATTGTATGGCGGAATCGGTTGGCCAGCGATGTTCTTTGGCGGTTGGCTTGGCGCGGGCTCGTCGCTCTTTCTTCTGCGCACCTAGGTGTTTCTAGGGTTCCGTAGCGGCGTCGGACGGCGGGCGTCCTCTATCCATGGATCTTGCTGTTGGTGTGGCTTCGATGGCTGCGCTCGCTGGCGCGGTGCTCGCGGGGCTGACTCCTTCCTCGGGCATTGGTGGTGTCCTGCCCTTGTGGGTCGTTTCGTCACTCGTCGGCAAGTTTGGGTTGTCACCGGTGACTACTCTTCGCTTCAGCGTCTTCATCTCTTTCTAGCGTTGTTCATACATTTCTTTTGACCTATGTCATCTTAGCATCGATTCGCGGATTCGCTTTTCTTAGGCGACACAACTCATTTTTTAGATGCACTCTATGGACTTGATGATCGTGTGCCTATTGGCTAGCTCGCGAATCTGTCATCGTAGAGTCGAACATCTAAAAATTGTTTGTCTGGCCTTGAGAAGATGGCCGTTGCTATTGGCTAAGATTAAGTGGTATGGCGGCACTAGCTCGGAATGCGGGTGGTTGCAACACTGGGATCTCCGGTACTTCGACTTCAGGGAGAAATCCCTAGGTCTGACCTTAGTTGGTTGTGCCTGGCAATGGTCTTGTTGAAGGCATTGTTTTATAGTATGAGGATTTACTCTCCGAGGTGAAAACCTTTGGTCTGGCCTTCATTGGTTGGATCATGGCAATGGCGGTGCGTGTGCGTATCGAGTCCTTCTTGGAGGCGTTGTCATTGGAGAGTTTTTATCGCGGTCCAAGTGTTGCTATGATGGTGGATAGCCTTGAAGACAATATTGCGTGATGTAGTTTGCATGACGGTTCCTTTGTCTTTTACGGTGTGTGTGTGTTTGGTGTGTACACCCTAGGCTGTGTAGAGGCAGGAGTCTTCTTAGTATAATTGTATCACCTTGATGTAATTTACTAAGATTAATAAAAGCTTCCTTTATCGAAAAACCAGCCAGTAATCTACTGCATCTGATATGATTCAGTTTCAGAATCTGTCCACTTGTGTGCCATTTATAATAGGAGTTTGTGTGGCGGGTAAATTCATCGCCAAAGACCCTTCGCGGGTATGCCCGCGGGCGAGATTTCATCTGGCGGGCACGGGTATGAGCGGATACTACCCGTACCCACCACGCCCGATTGCCATCCTTAGTAGTGGCTGACCTTCAATCGTGTCGGCTACGGACAACATTCCCAACATGCCTTAGATTCTTATGGCGATTTTTTTTTGGAAAAATTGATGGTTTGCCCTATTTTCCCAGTGAACTGGATGCTCTGCCCATGATATTCATCAATCACCACCTACTTAACGGGGCAAATGATCAAATCTCCTGTTAGGGATGCAGTCGAACTCCAGTCCAGATTTCCTTGTGGACGAAGTCGTCAAAGGTTTTAGTCCTGCTTTAATCTAACAAATGACAATCAGCAAAGTTATCACCCGAAGAAATTTCCTCTCTAATATCTTTGCCTGACATGGCCATTAGTGAATCACATCACGGCAGTCAAATTCGCATGCAAATTGAAAAGCCGTGACAGCTAGAATTGAATAATATGTACCATTAACATGTTGATCGTATTCTTCCAGGCCAAGTTTCTTTACACCAAGAATGTAGGAATAGATACACAGCAAAAGCACCCATGGATCTGGGACTTATGCCATAATTTTTTTTACAAAAATACACCTTTGTCGTCAATTCATTTAGTGACAGAGCTTCTGTCGTCGACAGGCTAATTTGACTCGAATTTGGATGCATATTCTTAATTTGGGTCCCTCCTAGGTATTCTCCTTTTAAGATCAGACAGCAAAGATAGCTGAGAATACACACGAGCAACTAGAAGCAATTGTTGGAAATTGCTATTGAGTACTCATGTGTTTTCATATTTTGGGAGTACTTGAACTTTTCAACCCCTTGATTGGCCTCAAGATTCGTGCCTTTAGCGAGTTAGTTTAGAGTTGTGTTTACTAAAGTCTCCAGTATGGAGGGGGCGAGATAGACCGATGGTGGGTGGAAGGACGGAGGACGGCAGTGGGTGGTGGAGGAAGGAGGAGGTGGCACGAAAGGGTGCTTAGGGCGGAGGGAGGGAGGTGGGAGCGGGAGGAGTGGCAGCGATGGGTTGTGGTGCGCTGGTAGTGGTGGGGTGTGGAGGCGGCTAGAGTTTGCAGAGGGGAAGGACAGAGAATTTATATGGTTTCAGCGGCGGTTTGATATCCTTTGGATCCGAATCCAATAGCTCAAAATTCGAGTACCCATTAAAAAAAATACTCGTATGACACCTAGACAGCACCGTTGTTTAAGTTTTAGACAAATGAAATGACACTCGCTGATAAATGACTACATTACTTTTTGGGTAATACGGTAGAGATCTCTCAGCCTTGTTTTTTTATTAGGTTACACATATTTTCTGGAAGGAATTGTTTAGTTGCTCTTACTTGTGGTGTTGTTGTCTTGGTAATTTTGGCTTAGGCAATGTTTATGTAAACTTTTACTTGAAATGACATGTAACGCCCTAAAAGTTCTCAATTTTATATATTTAATAATTTCGCTATTTCTGGGATTTTATTTAGATTTTATATTTTTGAAAAAACTTTTTCAAAAGATAAAAGTAATTTAAAAATAAAAATAAAACTCAAAATTTAAGCTGAAAACAATTTTATTAAGTTCAAAATGCCTTCAACAATTTCCCACTAAACCACATTAGAATTTAAACGATTTCCCCTCCGTTCGTGCGGCATCATTATGCAATCAAAACCGGCAACCGGTGTTCCCGCGACTGTTACCATCATTTCGATGCCGGAAGGGCTACAAATTGGTAAGCACCAGCTCCACGACGTGTCCTCGAACCCATTCCACCAATTCCCGAGTTCCATTTTGCGCTCAAACTCCGGGAGCATCGCTGTCTTCCCTAGAGCTGACCGGCGGTCTTGTGCCACTGCCACCGCCTCGGACCTCCTCGGTCATCCTCTCTTTTTCCCCTTGCTAATTTTTCTTTTCGTTTCACGTTCACGACTAATTTTTAATTACCCTACCTAGAGTAATCTATCAAGTACATCTACAAATTTTTTCAAAGTACCATTTTCTCCCACCGTGAATGCAGCGGTGGCGCTCTGCAAAGAGCATGTCGTCCGGTACTCTGCACCGTGGCACGACGGTGACTCTGCGCAAGGCCACTTCGTATGGCATGAAGCAAATCACACACTCCAGTGTGTCAGGTTCGATCAAGCACACTATGGTTGCCGAGACCTCGCCATGCTGCCTGCGGGTCTTGGTTGATTTATTAGTCGAGTTCCATCAACATTATCATAAGAAGGGAGAAAAAGCGCTACAAATGTTTATATTTTAAGTCTATCCTGATCGGACAAACTGTTGCCACAATGCATATAGGAAGTGCAGATATTCAATTACAACATCTATAACTGGTTGTGCCTTGTAAATATCGTTGTAGAAATATTGATGGAAATTTCGAACAACACCATAAATAATGGAGGTTCTGCAGGGGGTGTGGGAAAAAAAGGACATCACAGACGGTTCTTATTTGAAACCGTCTGTGATAAGATAATATCCTGAGCGGTTATTATTTGAAATAAATGCGTGATAAGTTAGTATCACAGACGGTTATGATTTGAAACCGTCTATGATATTTAGCTATCACAGACGGTTTTAAATAAAAACCGTCTGTGATACTAACTTATCACAGATGGTTTTAAATACACCATGGCACACTTTTGGCCACTGTGAACTGTTGGCAAAAGGCTAATATTGGCGACATATAATCTGTGGGTAATAATCAGACCTTCTACTGTCACCTCGTCTGTCGGCAATTGTATAATAGAGCAACGTGTTATGTGTCGGCATTTTTATTTTGACTGAAAATGTGTCGGCAAAAAATAGTAGACAGTTTATCTGTCGGCGTAGCCTGACTAGCTAGCGAAAAGATTTTGCAATTGGCGCGCCCACAGCGAACGCGGGAGATCTAGTCTAAAGTTTTCGGCCGCCAGGCGGGCCTTATCACCAGCGCGGGCCTTTTCCCCAACCTTCCCCCTCAACCCTAAAAAAACCACACCCACACCCGTGAGTGACCCCAGTCCCCATCTCCCGCGCCGCCTCCAACCCTAGTCCCGATCATCATCTGCCCGTCCACCGCGCAGACGCCTCCTCCACCCGGCCGCGACGCCTCCTCAAATGGTTGCGGTGGCGTCCTTCCTCTCTCCTCTCTCTTCTTCACGACACCAACGGAGCAGCGCACGCTGGCGGCGGCGGCCTGACGCCCTCCGCTCACGCCAGCGAGGTGCTGCGGCGGTGACGGCGTGCCCGGGAGGCGCGGCGGTGGCGGCCGAGGGCTGCCGCAGAGATAGCTCTGCCGTGTGCCGGATCGGGTGACTGCGAAGGCTACGGATGTCGGTGGATGTGGTGGATTGGATCTGGATCGGTGGTGGATGGGCGGCGGCGGCGGCGGATTGGATCTGAGGTGAGTCTAGGGATTAGGGTTAGGCTTTGATACATAGTGCCAATTACAACTGGACTCTATTCCGAGTCGACTCTAATTAGACTCACACCAACACTTCTTTTTTTGGCTTCAATCGGTGCTGGAGGTCCAAGGTCCACAATTTAGTCAATTGGGAGATTTATATTTTCTCCTTGTTCTCAATTCTCATTGTCTTTGTGCTGGCCGATTAACCTAATTATGTTTCATTTCAGGTGGAGTATGTTTGCCTTTAAATTAGAATAGAAGCAAGAGTAGGGAGTTACTTAAAAGTAAAAGGTTTCCAGACTTGCAGTTTACGATCAGATGACCTGCAGAATGGCAGCAGGCAAGCAAAAGAAACGACTGATAAATTCTACAAACCCAGAGCAATACAGGCCTGGAAAGAAGCCAAAGTTCCACTCATCTGATTGTCCAATAAGTTTGAAGTCTCAGATTGGTCTTAAATGGGATGACCATCAAAAGAGAGTAGTGCCAAAAAAGGAACAAGCTGGAATTCTGTGGTCAGACTTGGCCTCTTTCATTGAATCCAGCCAGGATCATTGTTCAGGTCTGGCTGATATTACATATGTTCCTCCAGAGACTTGGCCTTTTTTTTTCCTATTTACGCTGAAGTTATCATCTATTTTTGATGATGCCTTGTTTTCCATAGGTAACCTTACATTGGTTTAGAGTCATCTGTTTTTGGTGATTTAATACCCGATTATGGGCTGTATTCTCTTGTTATAACTTAACAGAGTTTAACCTTGATTCTAGGTTTGGGCTACTTGTCTGTCAGAAGCTGAGAGAAAGTTTCTCAAACAATTTCTTCCAAGTGAGGCTGATGCAGAAGAAAATGTACATGTGTTGCTTACAGGCACAAACTGTTATAAAGTTACCATTTTGGTGATCCTCTGATCATAATTCTAAGATAACTGTGCAGCATGGTTGAGACCTTGAAGAAATGGAGGAAGAGATGGGCAGGTTGTGATGATCAAGAAAATTTGTTCAGGTTGTGTTTTTTTTGCTTCTCCTTACTTTCTAATTCTAATTGTTTAATTACCATTTGTTCTTGAACCACACATTGACATCAGTGTTGTGAATACATTTTCACATCATCTATGCACTTAGGTAGACCAGAAATTTACATTCAATTTTGTTTTGTTTTTTTTTGTTGCCTACATTGATAGTTGAGTAATTGACAATTCGCAGCAATAGGCCTGTACGTAATGTTCTTAAGTACTGCAATGATTTATTTACTGATATCAGTTATTCTAGTTGCTTTTGTCCTGGTAATATATACCGAGATCTTCCTTGTGTGTATGGTTGAATCAGCTGACATGTTTTGATCTTGTTGCATCAAATTCTCTCAGCGGCTATATCTGCTGATGCCTGTGTTTGCCCCAAGCTGGCTTTTCAGTGTTATCCATTAAAAAAAACTGCATCCTTTCTGAACTCTATCCCTGTCATACTGGTTTTGACTAGTGCAGTCAACCAAAACACTTAAGGTTCTGCATCTGCTATTTAGTGTCTTTGGCTTGCTCGTTTGTTAAGGGTGTAACATTCAGAGCACGTGGGTGCCGGGGTGTTATACATAGTGCTAAAGTTACAACTGATCAGTGTCTTTCCTGATCAGTTTCGTTTTACCAACATTCCTAGTTATATTATAGATTTCTTCATGACCAGTGTCTTTCCTGGTAAATGTTTAGCAATCAGTTATGCTGAGTTGCTGACAAGTGACACTAGGCTACTGTTAGATCTGTCATGATTTTTTGTTTACAAGAGACAATTGTTCTTGCTCATCTTATTTATGGTCTATCATCTACAATAACTTACCAATTTGTTATAGATCAAGGATGACAAGAAGTCTTCAAGGCAATCAAAAGATCCAAATCCTGGTATAATTGCTAACTTGCCAGTCCTTCTCTTTGATTATTTCACCTTTTATAAAATTTAAATTCTTCTCTTTGATAGGTACTTAAATACCAAAAGATGTTTTAACTGTTTGGGAGTTGAAATCTTTTGCGCTGAAGTGCCCATGTGACCATAGGTATGAGTTGGATTTAAAATGTTCACTTTGATGACTTAATTTTCAGTGCGATTTAAAATTGCAACCTTTCAAAATTCAAACCACCATCTCATCACCTAATAATTTAATACCTCTTGCATGAATCTTGAGTTATTTTTTACGGTTAAGATAGTGCATGTACACATGTGGTTTTGCATTTTTGTTTATATCACCTTACAATAGGTAAAATACAATGGATAAAATTTTAAGATGTTCTACTTTTCCTATGCCAGCTTGGCGTTGGGAATAATGATTCTCATTACCAAAGAACTCTTGAGTCAGCTTTTTCCTTCAAACAGCAACTAGTTTGGAACACAATATCTGTCAGTTTATAGAAAAGGAAAGAACTAGTTTGGAATATTTAGGTGTGCTAAGCGAAAAATTTGTGTCTGGTACTTAGTGAAACTCGCGTGACGGGGTTGCGCAATTTCAACCTAACTGGAACTCGTTGTGGGCTTAAATTTCAACCTAACTGGAACTCGTTGGCTTTGCAGTATCATTGGATATAGTGAGACCGTGAGACTGACTATGATTTAAGGCTTTGCAGTATCATTGAATTTGTCACTGCATTTGGTAGGGTTTGTGTTAGTGAGGTGGGGTTTGTGTGTCTGTTCAGCCTCAGGTCTGCGGTTCTTATCTATTTTGTCAAGACCTATTTTGTCACTTACTATGATTCACCTGAGTTCTTATCTTACATCTTTGTTTGACTTAACACTTTATAGCAAATGAAAACATGACATGTGTATCTGGTTCCTCTGTTTCACGATCCGGCATTCAGGATAAAGCAAACTTTTTTCCATGTGTTCTATGTTAGAAAAGTAATCTTGTTCCATGCGTCTGTTAGTTATTCTATCTTGCATTGTTCTTTTGTTCAGCTGTGACGGATTTTCTGTTGTTTTTGCTGATTATTTCTTTTCTTCATCATGTCAGGTACACAGGTACAAGGTGATAGGCTTCTGGAGTATAGTAGTAACTTTTGTGTAGTTGGAGGTGCTACAAGTTTTTGGAGTGGCAACCTTTTGTGCAGCAAGATAGTAGTGCTGTTTATAGTTAGAAATGTTAACTAGCAGCTAGAGAAGTATATGCATCCTCTCTTTTAGTGAAAATGTATGCCCTTATTTACTAGGCTGAGACTTAGCTCATTACCTCTCACTGACTATTACTTATTTTGGACGGGCATGTATGCAACTAACTTATTTGAAGGATCGATCTATGTTTATCAAACCTTGTGGTGGAGATATATGTGTTGCATTATTTACATGTTGAAGTGATTATTTGAACTGTGATTGTGTATGTATATGGTTATATATGTGAGTGGCACCATTTGCATGTAAAGTTTGTATGTCAATTCGATCAATGGTGGATAATGTGGAATTGGTTTTGTATATATTGCATATTTAATTTGTATGTCATGTGTGCTGGCACCTTTGCCGACACAAAACTTGTGTAGAAAACTAGCTTCGGTCTGAGGGGAAAATTGATTAGCCAACACGTAAAGTGTCGGCAATTCAGATCTTTGCCGACACTTTATCTGTCGGCAAAAGTTTTAACTGTCGGCAATGCCCCTACTGTCGGCAAAACATTAACTGTCGGCAAAGATTGAAACTGTCGGCAAAACATAGATCTTTGCCGACACTTTATCTGTCGGCAAAAGTTTTATCTGTCGGCAAAGTCTAAGCCGACTGCTTCTACCGCTACTGTTTATGTACTGTCGGCGAAACCTTTGCCAACAGTTTTTGTGTCGGGGAAGGTGTCTTTTGCCGACTATACCATGTGTTGGCAAAAGTGTGCCATGGTGTAGTGTTAATAACCGTTTGTGATATAAATTTTCTCAGACGGGTGGAAAACCGTCTCTGATGATCTCCTTCATCACAGACTTATTGTTACTGACGGTTCACAAAACCGTCTCTGATGACGTTTACGAACCGTCTGTGATGATGATTTCTGTAGTAGTGCTCGTGGGTATCGAGTACTCGTGGGCGACAGGTATGGGCGAGATTTTTTGCCCACGACCCTTCGTGGATGTACCCGTGATGGAGATTTTGGTTCGCGGGTATAGGTATGGGTGAGTACTATCCGTACCTGCTGCACCCGATTGCCATCCCTAATCTAGCTTATCCTTTTAAAATCAACACTAGTATTGCTGAATCTTGATTTGTTAGAACTTCGTCCGTTCTTCTTTACATGATCTCTACTACTTCTAATTAGGAATTGGTAGCGATCGTCTGTTCTCTTTCAGAACATCTGATCTATTAGATCCAGCATGAACAACTAAGATGTTATCGAGATATGCTCCGCTTGATGTGTGTATGAAAGAAATTGTAAACTATTGTATGACTTAGGGTGTGTTTGGTAGAGCTTCAGTTCCATTAGATCCGTGGATCTGGTCGAGTTAGGTATTCCTAATTTTACCAGATCTGTGGAGCTGGAGCTGTGAGTACATTGAGTGTTTAGATGGATCATCTTGTTTACATTTTAGACTAAAAATATAAACTTAATTCACTTTATTTTAGCCTATAAGTTTTAGACCTCAGGTGAAGCTGGGATTGAAACTCTACCAAATAGGCTCTTAGCACCCTTCCTACTTATATGTATCATTCTTTTTAAGATTTCGTTGCAACGCACGGGTACCCTACTAGTGTTTTACAACGCGTGTGGACAACCTTCTAAAACTTTGATTGTTCATATGCACAAAATTAAATATTTGAATTTGTCATGTGAAAATAATATCACTAGATTTGTCATCAAAGTTGATCTCCAAGAGAAGAAAATCCATGACATCAAAGCATGAACGGTTTCCTTCCCAGCAGTCCTCTTGTAACTCTCGACTTATTTACGCTACATATTTTATGCGGAAGTTGTAATGCATCCCATTTTGCAATAAGCATACGTGCCTACGTATGCTTTCCACTCTACAATAAGCTGCCACACCCAGGGATTGAAATATCGTCGATAATCGCTCGGATATGATGATGAATTTCGTTGGATTTTGTGTCAATTTGGACAATTCTCAGCAAATCTCACTATTTGGCGTTGATTAAACGTGATGTTCCTAACTTAAATTTGTGCCTATGGAAGTTAAATACCCCTCTCAAAATCAAAGTATTTCTGTGGTACCTTAGGAGAGGGGTTCTTCTCACCAAGGATAATTTGGCAAAACGTAATTGGCAGAGTAGTACAACATATTGTTTTTGTCACAAAGTGGAGACAATTAGGCATTTGTTCTTTCATTGTCGTTTTGCACATATGGTGTGGGGTTTTCTGTATTTAGCTTTTGGTATTGATAGACCTAGTAGTGTTGCCAATATGTTTGGGCGCTGACTTGTTTCTTTTGAGAAGAATCTTAAAAATATTGTGTTACTAGGTGCTGCAACCTTGTGTTGGTCCCTTTGGTTACACAGGAATGATATCGTCTTTGAACGGAATTCAAACATATCCCCTTTGCAGGTTATTGTTGCTACGTCCCATTGGCTACGTACTTGGGTTGTGCTGCAGAAGCCAGAATGGAGAACCATACTGGAACAGGCTACACGATGGTTGGTGCAGGTGGCAATAGATTTCTTCTCCCGGGCTTCTGGATGGCGATCTAATTTTAGGATTGATACTACTTAGAGTGTGTACGTCATTTTTTTGTTTTTTAGGCTGTGTGCTTCTTGCTAAGCAGAGACCAAGAGAGGTTTCAAGGACTTGTATATTCTCGATGTAATATTCTTGAAAGCAATAAAGATCTTCCTTTATCTTAAAAAAAATCGCTCGGATATCATGAAGACTGGTTCAAAATTAGAAACTAGTCGGTATATCGGTCCAATTCAAAAAATTTTAAAAAATTTATGGGACGTAAACTGGTTGAAAATCGGTGAAAATCACTCGATTTTTGATGAAAATTGATCAAAATATCGGCAGCTAAAAAAGTTCAATTGGTCGGTCAATTTTTATGAAAACCGTTTGATTTCCTATTTTTTTTAATTTTTTTCCAAAAAAATTGATTTCAAAACCCTCCAATTTCCGGCGATTTTCAACGAAAATAGCTAACAACCCACAACCGATTTTCCAAAGTAATTCGGTATTGTAAACCCATGCCACAGCATGATTTGTCTTGGATATGATAAGGTTGCAACTAAAGAGCCTATATGAGCTTGGGGACACCATCCAAAGACAATTATTTATAGAGAAAGAATTAAAATTTACTTATTCATAGAAAAAAGACCGCTAGATCCGACATCAAGGCAGTAAGAATTGTTGATATCAGGCACCATTGTCGTATTCTTCCTCTCCAATCGCCGTTGTCTTCTTTCTCGGGACGATTAGCGGAGCTAGTCATGCGGTGCCAGAAGGCCGTATTTGACAGCTGTGCGTCCGAAAGGCCGCTAGATTTGGCACCAAGGCGGCAGGGGACGGTAAGGTGGGGATAGCATGGGATGGTGGGAGGAGGTGGTAGTGCGAGGAGGAAGTAGGAGTGGAAGAGGACGAGAGGAGACAGCAGAGGCACGGGGAGATGGCAATCGTGCTACATGGGTCATGGGAGGAGACGAACAGGAGAGGTAGTATTTGATGATAGGCTAGACCATTGGAGTAAGGTAGTTAATGATGGGCTAGACTGTAGATCGATAAAGGAAGCTTTTATTAATCTTAGTAAATTACATCAAGGTGATACAATTATACTAAGAAGACTCCCGGCCTCTACACAGCTAGGGTGTACACAGCCAAACACACACACATACACAAGAAAAGACAAAAGAACCGTCGCGGCAAACTACATCACGCAATATTGTCTTCAAGGCTATCCACCATCATAGCAACACTTGGACCGTGATAAAAGCTCTCTAATAACAATGCCTCCAAGAAGGACTCGACGCTGCGCACCGCCATTGCCATAATCCAACCAAAGAAGGCCGGACCAAAGGTTTTCACCTCGAGAGTAAATCCTCGGACTACAAAACAATGCCTTCAATAAGACCATTGCGAGCACAACCAACTAAGATCGAGACCTAGAGATTTCTCCTCGAAGTCGAAATCAAGATCCCAGTGTTGCAACCACCCTCATTCCAACCTAGTGCCACCATACCACTTAATCTTAACCAATAGCAACGGCCACCTTCTCAAGGCCAGACAAACAATTTTTAGATGTTCGACTCTACGATGACAGATTCGCGAGCTAGCCAATAGGCACACGATCATCAAGTCCATAGAGTGCATCTAAAAAATGAGTTGTGTCGCCTAAGAAAAGCGAATCCGCGAATCGATGCTAAGATGACATAGGTCAAAAGAAATGTATGAACAACGCTAGTAAGAGATGAAGACGCTGAAGCGAAGAGTAGTCACCTAGATCGCCCATCATCCACAAGTTGCCGAAGCCAGCCACCAACACCAGTGTTAGCAACAACAAGTGAGGGGATCCAACCTAAACCACCATAAGGCACCGAGGGGCGGCAAGTATCACACGTCATTGGGCCACCCAAATTGCCGCCATCATTAAGGACCAGACGCCGACCCTCAAGCCGATGCATAGGAGGGGCGCTGCACTCGGGAACAGCGACAGACATCCGGCCGGCAAGGCTCCCACCAAGAACAGCTAAATCCAGGGGCCAAGAGCACGGATCCGGAGAGGGGCACCAAAGATCCTGCCGCCTGTCCACCGGAGCTCCACCCGCCGGAGAGGAGAGCGCAACCACAGAGGGATTGAGGGGTGGGGGAAGGGAGCCCCCTCCACCAAGCGCCCAGGCCGCGATGGCCACCACCGGCTGCGGGGCGCCAGATCCGGCCCCCGCCAGCCCGGCAGCACCGGATCCCGAGCCTTGACTCCAATCAGCGGACGCAGTCTCCACCGTGACGAGCCGAGTGCGGCCCCCTCTCCTTGGCCGCCCCTGTCGCGTGGAGGGGACGCCATGGCACCCTCCCATCGTCCCCTCGCGGATCTGGGCACTCGAGTCCATGGGGGCGTGATTGGCCCCGCCGCCGCCTTCCTCGAAGTCAGACGGGCCTCCCAGCTCGCTCGGCGCGGCGTGGCGAGAAAGGGTGGGGAGGAGGTGTGGCGGCGGCTAGGGCTGGGGTGCCCTAGCGGGAGGTTCTTCTGTCAGGTCTAAAGGTTTACCCCTCAGAAGGGGAAAACATACATCAGCATTCAATTCAAACTCAAAGAAAATATCTAAGTGAACTTATAAAAGATCGCTTTCGTGTTAAGCTAGCCAAGCACGGTCCAGTCGGTTGTGCCACATATTATATCGAGTTTCTAGACCAAGTACAATCTATCATTCTTACTGTACAGTTCTAATCTAAAGACATTTGTATCGTACTGTGTTTTAGGCCATACTCGACGGTCATGCCTAAAGCCAGCCGCCCAAAAGGCAAGGATCATTCCGAGTAAAATTCGTATACTACAACTTTGTTGTCTAAACTATCAATAGACTATAACTTGGTATTCTAAACTTTCATAGCTATTTGTAATTCATATTTGTATGAACTTGGTCGTATGCTTCGGCAGAGACCGGATTTTATATCTTTTATCTAAAAATCAATAGACTATAACTTTTATGTCGCTGATGTGTGACCAGGTTGGCGCTTGGTGGCTTCCCAGTTGGTGCTGTTTTAGTAACTATCTCAGGATTCACCGGACACGGCATCGCTGCATTGCAAAGATTTATGCTGTCATTAATCAAAATTTACACCAGCCATTAGGGGTGCAATCGGATCAGATATTTTCCGTCCGACCGACCGACCGGATAATTTCGGATCGGATTCGGATATTTTTTTCGAATAATTTTCAGATTCGGAATCGGTTTCGGATATTTTGATTCAGATTCGGGAGATTACTATCCGTCTGATCGGTATATCCCGAGAATATTTTCAGATATATCCAGTACAAATCTATTTGGATATCCGGTACAGCGAGATGAGGTTGACGAGGATGTCGGCGAGCTCGTTGTAGCCACCGTACAGGAGCAGGGTCTGGATGAAGTCCTTCACCTGGCTGTGGTCGTCGAAGTGGTGCTTCCCAGAGCCCGGGCTGGGCGCTCAGGCCAGCGCGATGGCAGGACCGGGGGCCATGGCGTCCCAGATCGGCAGCACGGGGGGCACGCCGGGGGGCACTGGCGGCGTCGGTTTCTTAAGGCGGTGCGTCCTCGGGTCCACCTCGGGCGCACCCGTGGGTAGCACTGCCGCCTCACCGAACGCAGCTCCGACCGCCCTTTAGCCGCCTCGTCCCTCCGCGCGCATTCCTCTTCATGAGTAGAAGCTCTCTATCAATAGTGGCTTTGAGCAACTCCATCCTGTTGACACCAAACTTTGAAGTAGCCAGAGCAGCAGGGTGGCTCCTGGTCCTATCAAATGGCTCTGCAAGCTCATTCTGTATGGACTTGCCCACATGGAAGGAACGGAATGCATCTGCAAATTGCTTCACAGACACAAAACGGTATGGCCTATCACGCCTATACCAATACTGCTCCTGGTCTTTCCTTGACGTCACCTTTTCAATGTATTCAGAGATATCAGTACCATTCGTATTTGAAAATCAAAATCACTAATTGACATAGGAATTTATAGATGGTGCACATACTTCTTGCAAGAAGTCAGCAACACCCTTTCTGGTGGGGCATCTGAAGCCCAGAACTCAAAGAACTCAAGCACATGTTCACGGGGGCCCTGGTACACAACCTGCCCGTCAGAGAGGAGTATAATGTCGTCAAACAAGCTGTATGTTTCAGGCACTGGCTGGAGCAAGGAGATGACAGCAGTTCCGCCAAGTGTTAGAGAAATATTCTCTCCCTGTATTTTTGCCTTCTATTTCTGTTGATAGCTTTCCTTATGTTGTTGTAACCAAATATGATTAGTTGTAATCTAATTGTATCTTGCCATTCTTATCCCTTGGGGATACTTATATAAATGTATGCACTGCCATCCTAGAGATATGCGGTAGCCTTTCCTCCACTATTTCCTTCTACATGGTATCAGATTAGTTCCGATCCTCTCCTCTTCCGTTGCCTCCCATGTCGTCTTCCTCCACCACCTCCGCTGTAGCAATTTCTTCCCTCTCGGCCGGCTATGGCTCTGGTGCTGCTGCTCTTTCTTCTTCCCGGGCATCTCTTCCGGTGCAGCTTGACCTAGCCGCCGGGAATTTCACCAAGTGGGAGATCTTCCTCCGCGCCCTTCTTGGGCGTCATGGTCTCCTCCACCACATCGATGGCTCCGCTCCTCTTCCCGATGACGCCACCTGGGTCTCCGATGACTACGCTGTACTTTCCGTCATGTACAGCTCCATCTCCCCTGAGGTGCTCGACATCATTCTTGACAAGCAGCAGACCGCTCGCGAGCTTTGGGTGGCCGCCGACACTCTGTTCTGCGGCAACAAGGAGGCCGCGCCATTGTCCTCCTCAACGAGTTTCATGGTCTGCAACAAGGTGATCTCTCCATCACCGCTTATTGCAAGGAGCAGAAGCGTCTTGCCGATGCGCTTCGCGACGCTGATACGCCGATCGATGATCGTCTCCTGGTGTTGAATGTTCTTCGCGGCCTCAACAAGACAATGTCCCATGCTGCTACGGTCATTGCCATGACCATGCCTCTGCCGACCTTCATCGCCACCCGTTCCGAACTCCTGAAGGAGGAGACGCGCCTCAGTGCTGCTGCCAAAGCCGAGGCTGCCAGCGCTCTTCTCACCACTACCAACAAGTCCTCTTGTTCTGGGCACAACTGTCGCGGTGACAAACCGTGGTGACGGTGCTTCCTCCTCCCACAAGAACAAGAAGAACTGGAAGAAGAAAGGCGGCAATAGCGGCGACGGGTTCTCCTCCATGCCTCGATCGCCCTTTCCCTCTGGGCCTTGGATCTGCTATAGCCCCAACCCTGGGCAGTGGGCGCCTGGGCAGTGGGTGTCCTCCTCCAGCAGCCCTCTTGCGCCTCCTCCAGTCGTGGTGCACCGGGCATCCTCGGTCCACGTCCTCCTCAAGCTTTCGTCACTACGGCGGCTCCGTCTTTCCAATCCCAGTCCTCTCCACCAACTCCTGCCTCCTGGGACAGCGCCGGTCTAATTTCGGCGCTGAATTCCTTCCAGATTAGCAGTCCTGGTGGTTGGGTCGTGGATTCTGGCGCCTCCGCTCACATGACGCCCGATGATGGTAATCTGCATTTCCCATCCCCTATCTCATCTCCTTTTCATGTGATTATTGGTAATGGCTCCACGGTTCCCATTCATCAAACTGGTTCTAGTACCATTTCTTCTTCGTCAGGGTCTTCTTTTAAATTGAATCGTGTTCTTCATGTTCCTTCCTTGATTCACAATTTGCTTTCTGTTCGTCAATTTACCCGTGATAATGCCTGTTCTATTGAGTTTGATCCCTTCGGCTTTTCTGTAAAGGATCTGCACACGAAGGAGATTCTTCATTGCTGCAATAGCCGTGGAGACCTCTACGTTTTTCCTGCTATCACAGCCCGCTCCACCGCCAATTTCGCTTCTTTTGCAGTCTCCTCGGAAGTGTGGCATCACCGCCTTGGTCATCCTGGACGTGACTCCACAAATCACATTCGTTCATCTAGCGCCACCAAAATAAAATTGTGTCGTTCCTTATGTCATGCCTGTCACCTTGGCAAAAGTGTTCGTTTACCTTTTGATTCTTCCAGAAGTGTGTCTAGCAAACTTTTTCAATTAATCCATTGTTATTTGTGGACCTCTCCTGTTGAGAGCATGTCGGGCTGTCAGTATTATCTTGTCATAGTGGATGATTTCTCCCATTTCTACTGGACTTTTCCGCTCCGCAATAAGTCTGATGTTCTGTCTAAACTGCATACTTTTTTTGCCTTTGTTCAGACACAATTCGGCGCTCCCATTTGTGCCATCCAAACTGACAATGGAAAAGAGTTTGTAAACTTTCTCGTTCTTGCCTTCTTGGACAGTAAAGGAGTTATCCTTCGCTGTTCTTGTCCCTACACCTCACCTCAAAATGGCAAGGCTTGATCTCTGGACAATCAATGATATTGTCCGCACTCTCCTTCTTCAAGCCGACCTTCCCCCTCGTTTTTGGGCCGAAGCTTTAGCTACTACTACATACTTGCTTAACCGTCGTCCTAGTACCACTCTTTCCCATAAGACTCCATTCTAGGCTCTATATAATCTAGCCCCGTCCTATGACCACCTTCGTGTCTTTGGTTGCTTATGTTTTCCCAACATGACCGCCACTTCAGCACACAAACTTCAGCCTCGATCCCTCCCTTGTGTGTTTCTCGGGTATCCTCCTAACCACAAAGGCTATAGGTGTTATGATCCAAAGAGTCGTCGAATCATTATCTCTCGCCATGTCATTTTCGATGAGTCGACCTTTCCCTTTGTCTCACTCACCTCGTCTTCGAGAACCTCGGCACGAGATTTTGTCTTTTTACATGATGACGCTGCTCTGCCTTGGCGAACACTGCCACCCAAACCGCCGGTTCGCCAGCACTACTCTCGGCGTCCTCCTGCTGCCCCGCCACAGTCACCTCCCGCTTCTGCACCAACGCAGGCTCGACCTGGTATTGGGCCTCACCCCATGCGGACGAGGGCTAAAGACGGTATTGTGGCTCCTGTCTGTCGCTATGGCTTCTCTGCTTCAACATCTATTGCAGCCCCTGCTTCGGCTCCAGCAACAATTGCTCCCACGCCTACTGCCTCTCCACTTCCGAAGTCCTACCTTACTGCCTTGAAGGACCCTCAGTGGTGGCAGGCCATGGCCATGGAATTTCAGGCTCTTGTTGATAACAGAACATGGGTCCTTACTCCTCGCCCTCCAGGTGCTAATATTGTCTCCGACAAATGGGTCTTTAGGCACAAGTTTCACTCTGATGGTACTCTTGCCCGCCATAAAGCCCGTTGGGTTGTCCGTGGATATTCTCAACAGCCTGGTATTGATTATGATGAGACTTTCAGTCCTGTTGTCAAACCTGCTACCATTCGCATCATTCTCAGTATTGCTATCTCTCGGGGCTGGTCTATTCGGCAGTTGGATGTGAAGAACGCCTTTCTCTATGGGGATCTTAATGAGACAGTATATTGTGAACAACCTTCGGGATTTGTTCACTCTCGTCATCCTCGTCATGTGTGCAAGCTCATCAAGTCTCTCTATGGTTTCAAACAAGCTCCGCGTTCATGGTACCAAAGGTTTGCTACCTACCTCACTAGTTTGGGTTTCACCGCTGCCACCTCGGACACCTCATTGTTCGTTTTCCGCTCTGGTGATCAACTTGCTTATATTTTGCTCTATGTGGATGATATTATTATCATTGCCTCCACCGATGCTCTCCTTCTGCGGCTGACTACCTCTCTTCACTCTGAGTTTGCGATGACTGATCTAGGTGATTTACACTATTTTCTTGGTATTTCAGTCACCCGATCAGCCATCGGTCTGCTCTTGTCCCAGCGGTAGTATGCTTTGGACCTTCTGCGTCGTGCTGGTATGAGTGATTGTCATCCAACAACCACTCCTGTTGATACTCAGTCTAAGCTCTCCGACTGATAGTGCTCCGGTCTCTGATCCTTCGGATTATCGTAGTATCACCGGGGCTCTTCAGTATCTTACTTTAACTCGACCGGATATTCAATATGCTGTTCAGCAGGCTTGTTTGCATATGCATGATCCAAGGGAACCTCATTTTGCCCTTGTGAAACGGATTTTGCGATACATCAAGGGTACCATTGACGATGGATTGCATCTTCCAGCATCCTCCTCCTCTGATTTAATCGCATATTCTGATGCTGATTGGGACGGTTGTCCCGATTCTCGATGTTCTACCTCAAGATTCTGCGTTTATCTCGGTGATAGTCTTGTTTCTTGGTCCTCCAAGAGGCAGCCCACCGTCTCACGATCCGGTGCTGAAGCTGAGTATCGTGCTGTGGCTCATGTTGTTGCTGAGTGATGCTGGATCCGTCAACTTCTTCAGAAACTTCATCTTCCTCCCCGTAAGGCCACTGTTGTATACTGTGACAATGTTAGTACTGTCTACATGTCGGCCAATCCTGTCCAGCACAAGCGCACCAAGCATATTGAGATCGATATCCATTTCGTGCGCGAGAAAGTCTCCCTCGGTCAAGTTCGTGTGCTTCATGTCCTTCGCCCTCCAATTTGCCGATATTATGACCAAGGGTCTACCATCCAAGCTGTTCCTGGATTTCAAGTCCAGTCTTGGCGTTCGTCAACCTCCCGCTGCGACGCCGAGGGGGGGGGGTGTTAGAGAAATATTCTCTCCCTGTATTTTCGCCTTCTATTTCTGTTGATAGCTTTCCTTATGTTGTTGTAACCAAATATGGTTAGTTGTAATCTAATTGTATCTTGCCATTCTTATCCCTTGGGGATACTTATATAAATGTATGCACTGCCATCCTAGAGATGTGCGGTAGCCTTTCCTCCACTATTTCCTTCTACACCAAGGATGTGGATAGTCTGCCTAAGGGAATTCACAATCTGGTATGTGGTCGAGCTGTCCAGTCCAGTGGATATCTCATCCATGAACAGAGCTCTTGCTGGACCAACAAGCATTTCACCTATGCATTGAAGATATATAAGGCGATTAGGATCTTCTAAAAGAAGAAGACAATTAGAATTTAGAACAAGTAAAGTATTTCATTCTGATGAATAAATGTTAGGTCTCAGATGAGTATATCATTAATGTAGAAATCTAAAGCCAACAAATCTAGACTTAATCTCCACCTTGGTGGGTAGTTAGTAATACCTGTTGTGACACGCTTCCGTTGTCCACCAGATATAGCCCTTAACATCTCATTTCCTACCACCGTGTCAGCACAAATCTCCAATCCTATAGTATCTGCAGTTATGAAGCAGAGCAGCAGGCATGAGAGTTTATCAATAAAGAAATGTCCGATGAGAAATCATTCTTGAAGTGCTTCAGTTAGATCCACAGCTAGCAGACTGTACCTTCAGTATGTAGTCTGTAACAACACTGGATTCTTGTCCTGCCATAGCTGAGGCCTACATGAGTAAAGTACATGTTACCTACTTTGCCAATAAACAAGTTTCATATATGTGAGAAGTCCTCTTGAAATGATTCTGTTCAATGCTACGCTAGTTACATAAGCAGTTATAAGAAAAACATTGAGTGCTCTTGTGTGACAACATCCTCATCTTCATGTAGATATCAATATCGTGGTCTGGCTTGATGTTCGCAGCCTTTTCCCTTATTGCCAACTCAGTAAGCATTTCTTTTTTAAAAATTGGCCAGGAGCACTGACATGCATTATAGAAGAAAGAAATACAGACGAGCTACAGACGCACACACATCTCTCCACATGCACGCACACACGCACACACGCGTCTGCACTCGTCTATGCGAGAAACGCCAAGTTCGAGACTCGAACCCGGGTCGGCTAGAGGCCCCAACTGCCTCCACGCCACTGAGCTAAGTCCCAGTCCTCCAGTAAGCAGTTCTAGAGCAACGAAAACAACAAAACTCAGTACTTATCACAAAGATGACGTATCCCATTAAATGGTCTCGAATAACCCAGCATTCAGGTGCATACCATATCTGGTGCCAACACCTTGGCACCGTGCCGAGAAGGCCAGTGTCTCCCTCACAGTCATCTCCCCGATGTGGAGATCGTGCTGGCTGATGTACGCAGCGGTCCTTTGCGGGACAAACTCGTTCATCCCATGGCCATTGTAGGTAACCTGCCCGGAGACCTTGAGGTCCTTGTCAAGCTTCCCTGCCAACGCCAGCAGCAACGTGGTCTTGCCTGACCCAGGAGGTCCCAATAGCAAAGTCATCCTAGAGAGAGAGAGAGAGAGAGAGAGAGAGAGAGAAACAAGAACCAGGATGGTTAGCGCCACGGCACTCTGAAAATGCTACAAGCATTAGAAATATTGGCGGTACAATATGAATAGGAAGCCTATGGTTTTACCTCCGGGGCTTGATGATCCCGCTGACGTCATGGAGGACGGTCATGGGCTGCTTCCTGATGGGGAAGATGTGGAGCGCGTTCCCGATAGCCTGTAGCACAGGACGTCGACCATTTTATCGAGTCATAGCACACAGAGATACAAAGCCCAGTTTCTCCAGTGAGGTTGACAAGCAATCGCATCCGAAACGATGAAGTTACAGGTAGTTGCGCGCGCGCCATGTGCTCGACAAAATGCCGCCGAGCCTCGCGGCCGCGTCGCGACGACCACATGTCATGGCAACGATCGACTCCGTGGCGTGGATGGATTCCGGTGGCACTGCGATGTAGGAAACGTCCGTGGAAGCGCCGGGACAGCCGGCGGCGGCGGCCATGGATGGAGGTTGGTGGAAGAGGGCAGAGATGGCCGGAGAGGGTGGAGACGGATTTTTTTGGTGGGCTCCACTACATCTGCTCTGTTTTCTCTTTTTTCCCCTAATCAGTTTATATTTATTTATAATTTTTAGAGGGATTATTTATTTAGATTTAGGACCTGGCAGTGTTTCTATGGTGAGATGAAGAACCTTGAAAGCGACACAGGTCTGAATAATAAGCTAGGACAAAGTGTTGGCTAACTTGCTCTAAAAAATGTGGCACTTAACATGGACCAGTTGATCGCCTACCTCCACGCTTCACTTATCTATTGGTTCTCTTAGATTTAAGACGTAGAATAGAAGTGAGCTGTAATTATTATTTTTTAATTGTACAAACAAAGTGTTTGATCTCTTGCCTTTGATAATATATTACTAGATCAATGCCTGTGCGTTGCTACGAAAAATAAAATTGATAACGAAACATAAAGGTTAAATAATAAAAGAAAATTGTGCTACAAGATCAAATATCTATTTCTCCCGATTACAAAAGTTTTTATGGTTTCTTCTTCGATATGAATTAAAACCAAATATATTATATGTAGCAATATATATTACCAATCTCAAAAATCAATCAATCATTTTTATCCATTTTTGCAATTTATATTACCAAATCGATTTCTCTTCCTCTCGCCATGCCCGCGCCGACGCTAGGAGTCCGCCTCCTCGCCGCCCACTTCACACGCATGTCATGGCCGCATGGTCATCGCCTCGAGAAAGCGCCATCGCCACCACCCGGCCTTTTGCACCTTCGCGTCTTCTGGATCGCCACTGCTCTCGGTGAATGCCAATGTTCGTTTCCAAAATGGTGTTGCCAATGTTTTCATCAAGGGGGAGATTGTGAGATCATGTGATGAAAAATTGGTTAAATGGTGAAATTGGCATTGTAAAGTGATTTTGGTTATGGCATGTGTGTTGCTTGTCAATGTGCTATGTTGAGATGATTATCATGCTGGTGATAGCATGATGGAGTTTGCTTGATGCAATGCACTCATGTGAATGGTTGCATGGGTTGTTTTTGAGGCAAGTGGTGGACTTTGATTAGGCTGGGGATAGCATAATGGTTTTGCTTAATGCAATGCACTCGTGTGAGTGGTTGCATGGATTAATCTTGAGTCAAGTCGTGGACTTGTGCTCGGACGCGTTGTTTGTTACTTCATGTGCGTGTGTTGCTCGAGGGCTTAACGTGGTCGATGACGGACCGAACTAGGTTCATGGAGGAACCGAGGTTCGGACCGGTTCAGTGGAGAAATTGAGGTCTTGGTGGTCGAGGATGTCATGCGGGACGTTCGGGCTAGAGAACATGCACATGAAGGTCGGTTAGTCACGTATGTGCAAAGAAAGGGCCGATCATGCGTGCAAGGTTTTGGTTTTGGCCATGTTGGGCCAAGTAGAGATAGATACGAGCTCTTTCCATATTGGAAGTGGAGTTGTATTCAATCTCGTTATGTTTGCCCTGTATAAATAGGGGGAGGTGTCCCCTGTTTATTCAAGAGAGCCAAGTATTAGGGTTTTTACTCTTGTGTTGGAGTACTTTAGACAATGAAATAAAAATCAATCTTCCAGAGAGCTACTTCTTACGGCTGTGATTTGCTTTTTGCATGAGGCTTGAAGTTCTACAGTGCGCGACTAGAAGATTAGATCTCTTGAACATCAGCAATTGTCTTCTCTGGAGTTTGGTCCGTCGTAGCTTTTGAGTCACGTTTCTTCGTCCTGTGTTGCATCAGTTCAATTGCAAAGGTAATATCTTTTGATCCGTAGATCCGATCGGATTGATTCTTATTGGATTTGATTTGTAATTGAATCTAGTTTCTACAGTTAAAATTTCACATCAATCCAACGGTTAGATCTTTGGTAATTCGTGGTCTCCCAGATTGCTAGTCTGGTCATCCAGATGTTAGATCGCTAATTGTTTTAGTCATATTGCGAATGCCATAACTTTAGATCCGTAGATCCGATCAACCTGATTCTTCTTTGTATACGTCTATCTCAAGATCGTCTCTCTCTCAGTCATCTGGGCTCGGAGCCCAGATGGGCAGCACCGCAGGGTGTAGGAGGAGATACTACCAAAATCTCCGCCCCTCACAGCAAGACGGAACTATCGCCGAATGTTGGAGGGAACACCGAGCGGACCATGCTGGGCCACGTTCTGTTCGAAGGCCTCATCGGGCCATGAAGGATCCTCGGCCTCGGTTGAGCCCACCGTAGGAGCTCCGACCTGGCCTCGGGTCGGGCGCCCCCGCCGGCCCCGACTTAGACCCGGGTCCGACGCCTCCGCGGGCTCCAACCTCGACCAGGGTCCGACGCCTCTGGGGGTCCGACCTGGCCTCGGGTCGGGCGCCCCCGCCGGCCCTAGCTTAGACCCAGGTCCGACGCCTCCGCGGCTCCAACATCGACCCGGGCCCGACGCCTCTGGGGGCTCCGACTTGGTCTTAGGCCGGGGCTCCAAAGAGCTTCAACTCCGCGGCCTTCGCCACGCCAACGGTCGTCGACGAGCTGGTCGCCTGCCCCACGGACATGATGGCCGTGCTGGGACGGATGGCCCCTTCTCAAGGCGACCAGGAGCCGCCACCAACCACCTGCATTCTCGAGCCATCACTATCCGACAGCGACAGAGGGCAGGCAAGACCTTCCCAACGGAGCGCCGTCCGTTGTGTCTACCAACCCAAAGATGGGATGAACAGAAACCGCTACCATCAAGATCAAGGACCGAGACTTCCATGAAGGCACTTCTACCTTTTTTTCTCCAAACTCCCAGATAGCTCGCCTCCGCCTATATAAGGCGAGGCAGGGCCCTCAGGGAAGGACAAGAAAGCGTTCTCATTCGACTCAATTCGGGCTTTCCGACTCGAACAAATACTCTTAGCTCCCGAGCTCCCCCACTCGGACGAGCGCTTAAGGGCCCGTTTTAGCCCTCGCTTGTAATCCCTTGTAGTTCATCGCATCCCGAGCAATATGAACCGCCACCACAAACCGGACGTAGGGACATTCAAATTAACCAAGATACATCCGGACTCCTTAGTCTAACCATTCAAGGAGAGGGACGCGACCCTATACTTACAAATTTACTTGCCGATTATAATAAACACCCATAGCTTAGCGCGCCCGTAGGGCCTTCGCGCGTCATCTTCGTGGTCTCCAGATTCCCATCTCCCTCCTTGATGGCTTTCTTCACCGACGACGACGTGTCTGCGTCAAGGAGTTGGATTCGCTTCGCCCTCGACTTCATCGCCACCCCAGCAGCAGAGTTCAGATCATCCTCAAGCTCTCGTGCTCAGGCGTCCTCGAGCCCGACTTCGTTGCCGATACCCTCGGTGACCTTCGGCTTGGGGACCCCGTGCGGACCCCAATGCTGGAGCCCATCCAACGCCGCACTGCCCCTAGCAGCGGTGCGGGCGGGCTTGCGCAGGCGGCGACATTGCCTCCCGCAGGCTCGCACCTCGTGGCCATGGTCAGCCACCTGCCGGCCTTCGTCTACGACTTGCTGGAGAGATCCTCCAGCCACGACTTCAGCTCCGACACGGAGCACACCTCCGACATGTTGTACCCTCGCGAGTGCAACATGGCGGGAGGGGAAGATCCGACCGCCACCTCCGCTAGTCCGGGAACCGCTGCCCAGCGTGCCGAGGCGCAGGAGGCGGAGATTCATTGCAAGCGCCACGACAACCTCCAGATCACCGCTGCTGAGCTCCAAAGAAGCGCGAACAGCCTAGAGGCCCAAAGGCTGCTTGACGAACTCCAGCCGATCCGGGCAGGTCACCGCCCTTCGTGATGCACTGCCTGCGCGCCGCACGTCAGTTCACTAACAAGCGCCGAGGGTCGACGGTCTTAGTATTTCCCCACGCCACCTGTAATGTCGCCGCAGCGATGATGTTTGCCAGCATTCCCGAGCCAGAGGACCGGGGCCAAGGCCACCTACCGTAACCTTCGGGGTCAGAGCGTCTTCTTGTCAAAGATATGCACTTCGGTTCCTCTCGCCGGGGCTTCCTTGAGCCACCCGAGCCAACTGCCGCTCCGGATTGTCGTGGTCCAAGATCGACAATATTGCCGCTTCAATGCCCCAGCCTCCAAGATTCGGCGCGAGCGCTGGCGAAAGTCGCGACGTCATAAAGACTGCCGAGGTCTCAAGAGGGCGGCTAACGTGGTAGCCTGGCCAAGGGCGTGGATAATGGCCGGCGCCACCACCGCAGCCTCGAGCCCCGACGGCCCGGGTCATGGGCGTTGTCAGAGATCCGCCATGCGGACTTCCCCGTCGATTCGGGCCCCACCAACATAACCAAGTACATCGGGGCCACGAACCCCATGTTCAGTTGGAGGATTTCCGGCTCGCATGCCAGCGGGGAGCTACGGATGATCTCTTTGTCATCCAGTACCTCCCCATCTACCTCGCGGACTTTGCTCGAGCCTGGCTCGAGTACTTACCTGCGAACACCATCAGGAACTGGGCCGACTTGAAGAACCTCTTCGTCGGTAACTTCCAGGGCACTTACAAGCGCCCTGGGAACTCCTGTGACCTGAAGAGCTGCAAACAGCAGCCGGGGGAGTCTCTCTGGGATTACATCCGGCGATTCTCACTGCAGTGCAACGAGCTCCCTAACATCTGCGACACCGACGTCGTCGGGGCATTCATCTACGGCACCACTTCGAAAGCTCTGGTGCACAAGCTGGGCTGCGCCAAGCCCAAGACCACTAAAGAGCTTCTCGACATCGCCACCAACCACGCCTTCGGCGAGGATGCCGTGGGGGCCATCTTCGACAAGGGGAAGGCCAAGCGAGAGGCCGCCCCCGACGCCGGTGTTCCCTCCGATCGCTCCGACAAGCGGAAGCGGAAGGGGAAGCAGGGCCGCGAGGGCCCTGTGGTTGCGGCCGCCGACCGCCTCGCTAGCAAAGAAAGCGCCAGACCTCGGGACACTTCGAAAAAGCGATGGACAACCCAGAATCAGATCACGGGTACCCCGTCAGGCACAAGTACAGGGATTGCGAAACCTTGAAGCGCTTCATCTCCGAAGCCCCCACGTGGGGCAAAGGGAAAAAGTGCGACTCAGCACCAGATGCCGAGTCAAAGGAGACGGCCGACGAGTTCCCGGAACCCGACGGCTGCCTCATGATCTTTGGCGAGCCAGCGAGCTACGCCGACAAACGGTAGCAGAATCTTGCCTTCCGCCAAGTTCACACGGCGGCCCCCGCCGTGCCCAAGTACCTCAGGTGGTCGGAGTCGCCGATCACCATTGATCGGACCGACCACCCCGACCACGTCCCGCACTTGGGGAGATATCCCCTGGTCGTTGCCCCCGTCGTGGGGCCGAAACGCCTGTCCAAGGTTCTCATGGATGGCGGCAGTAGTCTCAACATCCTGTATGTTGAGATGCTTGATGCCATGGGAATCCCTCGCTCGCGCCTCCAACCGAGCAAGGCCCCTTTCCATGGCATCGTCCCTGGCCGTCAGGCCTACCCGCTCGGGTAGATTGATCTGCCCGTCACCTTCGGGAGTCCGGACAACTTCCGCACCGAGACCCTCATCTTTGAGGTCGTGGAGTTTCCTAGCTCCTACCATGCCATCATGGGGAGGCCTTGCTACGCTAAGTTCATGGCAGTCCCCAACTACACCTACCTAAAGCTGAAGATGCCGGGGCCACGGGGAGTAATCACCGTGGCAAGATCCTTTCAGCTTCGCCCTGCAACCGCGAGTAGAGCGGGTTGTGGTCAAGGCCGACGCCATCGCGCCCGCCGAGCTCGAAAGCCTCCGGAGGGAAACCTCCGAATCTGCCCCCGACTCCAGCAAGTCGGGGCTTGGCTCCTTTAAGACCGCTGAGGACACGAAGGAGGTCACGGTCGATCCCGAAGATCCGACCAAGACCGTGCACATCGGAGCCACGCTCCCCGCCAAATAGGAAGGCACGCTCGTCGACTTCCTCCGCGCCAATCGGGATGTCTTTGCATGGAAGCCCTCTGACATGCCAGGCATCCCGCGGGAAATCGCCGAGCACTCCTTGAATATCCGACCTAGCTCAAGGCCGGTCGTCCAACGCTTACGCCGCTTCGACGAGGAGAAGCGCAAGATCATTGGTGAGCAAATCGCCAAGCTTTTGGCTGCAGGGTTCATATAAGAGGTCCGCCACCCCGAGTGGCTGGCCAACCCTGTACTTGTAAAAAAGAAGTCTGGGCAATGGAGAATGTGTGTTGATTACATGAGCCTGAACAAGGCATGCCCCAAGGACCCTTTTCCATTTCCTCGCATCGACCAAGTTGTCGATTCCACCGCAGGGTGCGAATCCCTGTCTTTCCTGGATGCCTACTCAGGCTACCACCAGATAGCGATGAAAGAGTTCGACCAGCTCGCGACCTCTTTCATCACTTCGTTCGGCTCGTTTTGTTACGTAACGATGCTGTTTGGTTTAAAAAATGTGGGTGCTACATACCAGCGATGTATGCAAACGTGTTTTCATGACCAGATCGGGCGTAACCTCGAGGCGTACGTGGGCGATATCGTCGTCAAGACTAAGAAGGCTGACGATCTCGTCGCTGACTTAGAAGAGACTTTTGCGAACCTCTGGCGGTTTTGCATCAGGCTCAACCCCGAGAAATGTGTTTTCGGGGTCCCCAAGGGAAAGCTGCTCGGCTTCATCATCTCCGAGCGTGGCATCGAAGCCAATCGGGAGAAGATCTCCGTGATTATGAAGATGGGCCCGATTAGCAACCTGAAGGGAGTCCAGAAGCTAACCGGGTGCCTTGCAGCCTTGAGCCGTTTCGTGTCTCGCCTCGGCGAACGCGGAATGCCGCGCTACAAGCTGCTTAAGAAGTCCGACCATTTCAGCTGGACACAGGAAGCGCAGGAAGCCCTCAACCGACTGAAGGCATTCTTGACCACACCTCTGGTGCTAGTCACCCCAGCGCCAGGAGAATCGCTCCTCCTTTACATCGCCGCCACGACCCAGGTCGTTAGCGCGGCGCTTGTTGTGGAGCGAGCCGAAGAAGGCCATGTACTCAAGGTACAGCGGCCGGTGTACTTCATCAGCAAAGTGCTCTCCGAGTCCAAGGCTCGGTACCCGCAGGTGCAGAAGCTGCTCTATGCGGTGCTCATCGCAAAAAGGAAGTTGGTCCACTACTTCGACCGGCATCCGGTCTCTGTGGTGACTTCCGCGCCGCTCGGCGAAATCGTCCGCAATCGCGACGCCTCCGGAAGAATCGCCAAGTGGGCACTTGAGCTCAACGGCCACGACATATCGTACATCCCTCGGACGGCGATCAAGTCGCAGGTCTTAGCTGATTTCATCGCCGAATGGACCGAAGCTCAGGCGCCACCGGCGCTTGAAGACCCCGAGTACTGGACGATGTACTTTGACGGGTCCTACACCAAGAACGGAGCGGGTGCTGGAGTCGTCCTCGTTTCCCCATTTGGAAATAAGCTCCAGTACACCATCCGGCTGAACTGCGATGCAACCAACAATGTCGCCGAGTACGAAGCACTGGTCAACGGTCTCCGGATCGCTACCGACCTCGGCGCGTGCCAACTCTACGTACACGGCGACTCCAAGCTTGTCATCGACCAAGTCATGAAGGCTTCCGAGCCTCGTGACACCCGCATGGCAGCATACTGCCGTGAGGTGCGCAAGCTCGAGGAGAGATTCAAGGGTTTCGAGCTTCACCACAGCTACCGTTGCTTCAACGGTGAAGCCGACTACTTAGCGAATCTTGCCTCCAGCAGGGGACCAGTCCCACCGGGGATCTTCATCTCCGACCTCCATAAACCTTCCGTCCGACCGACCCGCCTCGAAAGTACCGATCGACCCTCGGTGCGCCGCCCAACTGCCAAGTAGTCGGACTCGGGACCTTCTGGATCGGGCCATGGCGTGCTGGTTGCCGACTCCAACTGGAGGAAGCCCTTCATCGACCGGTTGACCGATGGATCGCTCCCCGCCGACCCTACCGAGGTCTTGCGCGCCGCCGACGGCAAAATCCTTCGCCCTAGTCGGGAAGACCTCTACAAGAGGAGCCCCTCCGGTCCTCCGGCGCATTCTGCGACCAAGGAAGCACTCTCGCCGACATCCACGCCGAATCTGCGGTCACCACGCCGCACCACGATCCTCGTGGGCAAAGCCTTCCGCCAAGGTTTCTCCGCCGATCATGTGGCGATCGATGCGAGCAAATCGTTCGCACCTGCGAAGGGTGCCAATTCTTCGCTCGGCAGACGCATCTCCCAGCACAAGCCCTGCAGACGATCCCTATCACTTAGCCATTCACCGTTTGGGGACTCGATCTGGTCGGGCCCTTCAAGAAGGTGTCCGGGGGCCTGACTCACCTACTCGTTGCAGTGGACAAGTTCACCAAGTGGATAGAAACTAAGCCGGTCGCCACCATCACTTCGATGCAGGCGGCCAACTTCTTCCGCGACATCGTTTATTGGTTTGGAGTCCCGAACTCCATCATCATCAATAACGGGATGCGGTTCACGGGGAAGGAGTTCCTCGAGTTCTGCGACGACTTCAACATCCGCGTCGACTGGGTAGTCAGAGCCCATCCGCGACCAACGGCCGTGTCGAAGCGCGAACAAAGATGATCCTCCAAGGGCTCAAACCGCGAATCTTCAATCGACTGAAGAAATTCACGGGGCGATGGGCAGCCGAACTACCCTCCGTCCTTTGGAGCCTGCAGACCACGCCGACCTGGACGACCGGGTTTACACCATTATTCCTGGTGTTCGGTGCTGAAGCCATTTTGCCGACCGACCTGGAGTATGGCGCCCCAAGACTACGAGCCTTCGACGAGGCGCGGGAGCTCGACGCACAACAAGACGCCATCGACCAGCTCGACGAGGCGTGCGATGTGGCCGTCCTGCGATCGGCCAAGTATCAGCAGACGCTGCGGCGTTACCATGATCGTCAGGTCCGTGGGCGGTCCTTCGACGTTGGCGACACTGTCTCCGCACGAGTTCACCCAACGCTAGCGAGCACAAGCTATCCCCTCCGTGGGAAGGGCCCTTCACCATTGTGGAGATCCTCCGACCCGGCACCTTTCGACTCAAAGACGCCGATGGCAACGTTGTACCGAACGCATGGAACATTGAGAAGTTAAGGCGATTTTATCCCTAAAACTTTATCTTTATTCCGGTATCTCTAGCAAGCCCTCCGAGTCCAAAACGTAGCGTACTGATCACACCCTGGTCATCATGCGTCGCTTGGGGGCTGCTCATCTGCATGACTGCCTAGGACGGCACACCAACCGGCCATCGCGACCCCCCTAGCGGCAACTCGTTCGGCCAAAAGTGCTACGGCCTACGCCCCAGCGACTACAGTTGCGAAGTAGCACTTCGTGGCAAAAAGAGGTGCCCATGCGGAGCGGTCCTTGGTCGATTTGGGGCACACCTTTGGGCTGTCGACTCTGCCGCTATTTTCGCGTTTTCCTTCAAAGTATCAGCGCCCTGGCCTACGCTCATACAACCCTAGCGGTTCCAAAGGGCTACGGTCATCCGGCGAAGCGCTCATCACAGAAAGGGAAAAAACTGTAGCGTGTAATGTGCGTACATTACATCACACAGAAGCAAAAGTTAGGCATGGGCGCCCGGGGCGTTCCTAAGTTAAGCTTAGGCATCACTCTCGATGGTGTCGCCGTCGGAGCTGTCGCTACTCTCGGCGACGTCGCCCAGCCCGGCCACCCTCTCCGCCGCCGGCCGCACTCTGGCCCGCACCTGGTGAGCGTCCCCTTCGATCCCGGCGATGGTCGTGATCGGGTCGAAGGCGTCGCGGCGCGCGCGCAGCAGCCAAGACGCACTCGGCCACAGCAACAGAGATGGACCGCCCCTCACGAGCGGAACGCTCGCGCAAGGCGCGGGGTAGGTCGTCCAGGGCGTCGGCCGCCTGGGTGAGGCGGAAGGCGTACCCCGACGGAGTAGGCTCCAGCGGCTCCTGCAGCCTCACCCCCAGAGGCTCTAGGCTCCTGCCCATACTCTCGAAGGCTGGGCGGAGCATGGACAGGAGGCTCTTCCGCGAGGCCAAGCGCTCCTCGTACATCGAGCCGAGGTCCTCCACGACGGCCTTGACCCGAGCCCGCTACGACGATGCCTCCTCGCGCGTCTTGGCGAGCTCCTCCTCGAGGGCCTCAACCCGAGCCTGCCGCGCTGCCGCCTCCTCCTATATAAGGGGAGGAAGGGCCCTCAGGGAAGGGCAAGAAAGCGTTCTCATTCGACTCAGTTCGGGCTTTCCGACTCGAACAAATACTCTTAGCTCCCGAGCTCCCCCACTCGGACGAGCGCTAAGGGCCTGTCCTTAGCCCTCGCTTGTAATCCCTTGTAGTTCACCGCATCCTGAGCAATAAGAACCGCCACCACAAACTGGACGTAGGGACATTCGGCCCGAACCAGTATACATCCGGGACTCCCTTAGTCTAACCATTCAAGGAGAGGGGACGCGCGGCCCCTATACTTACAAATTTACTTGCCGGTTATACGAAACACCGACAGGGGGAGTCTTTCTTTTTGATAGGGGGAGATTTCTTTTTAGATAGGGGAGATTTTTGTTCTTCTTCTTTTGGTCACTTTACTTCTTTTAAAAAATGGTGTTGCTATTGTAAGGTGAATGCCAATGTTCGTTTCCAAAATGGTGTTGCCAATGTTTTCATCAAGGGGGAGATTGTGAGATCATGTGATGAAAAATTGGTTGAATGGTGAAATTGGCATTGTAAAGTGATTTTGGTTATGGCATGTGTGTTGCTTGTGCATGTGCTATGTTGAGATGATTATCATGCTGGTGATAGCATGATGGAGTTTACTTGATGCAATGCACTCATGTGAATGGTTGCATGGGTTGTTTTTGAGGCAAGTGGTGGACTTGTGCTCAATTATTCATTTGATTATGCTGGGGATAGCATAACGGTTTTGCTTAATGCAATGCACTCGTGTGAGTGGTTGCATGGATTAATCTTGAGTCAAGTCGTAGACTTGTGCTCGGACGCATTGTTTGTTACTTCATGTGCAGGTGTTGCTTGAGGGCGAACGTGGTCGATGACGGGACCGGAACTAGGTTCATGGAGGAACTAAGGTTTGGGACTAGGTTCAGGGAGGAATCGAGGTCTTGGTGGTCGAGGATGTCATGCGGGACGTTCGGGCTAGAGAACATGCACATAAAGGCTGGTTAGTCACGTATGTGTAGCAGATGGGCTAATCATGCGTGCAAGGTTTTGGTTTTGGCCATGTTGGGCCATGTAGAGATAGATAGGAACTCTTTCCATGTTGAAAGTGGAGTTGTAATCAATCTCGTTATGTTTACCCTATATAAATAGGGGGAGGTGTCCCTGTTTATTCAAGAGAGCCAGGTATTAGGGTCTGTACTCTTGTGTATATTCTGATCCCAACCCACTGTCATATTATCACGAGATCCTCGCCCAAGTGGGGTTGTTCATTACCAAGCGTATATTGATGCTGCCAAGTTAGATGTGTTGGCTAATTTGCCGCCATCAGCTCCGTTTTACACGTGTCCGCAATCGGTTCTACAGCCGATTGAATCTAATAGGTACCCGCACAATACTGACCTGATTCCACCCAGGAACTTGGTCCCTTACAAGGTAGTAACTTACTCAGAGCCTTTTGTCCCAGTGCCAGAGCCGGCCACTAGGAGGAACAATGGATATGAGCAGTTTCCTCAATACATGTCGGCTCAATTTAATCGACACTCGAGCTTACGCTTGGCGGTAGAATGCCAATCATGATAATAGTTGGCAAAATCCTAATGCTATGTCAGCCAATAATATTAATTGGGCCAATCATATTTCTGCTGTGTTGAGGGATCATTTGGCATACAGCCGAAAGGTAAGGTTGTCGACTACAGAATGCTGTATCCTGATTACATTGATTAAATACCATACATGAATAACTTTAAGGTTCCTAATTTTTTCAAATTTTCTGGGGATGACTCTGTGACCACACTTGAACATGTCGGATGATTTATCGTGCAATGTGGCAAAGCTGCTCAGTCCGATGGGCTCAAAATTAGGTTATTTCTATTGTCACTATTAGGGACTACTTTTACTTGGCTCACGAGTTTACCTCCAAATTTGGTTTACTATTGGAATGATTTGGAAAGCTGATTTCATAAGTACTTTTTCTTCGGTAGTCTGGAACTCAAGATTTCTGATCTGAGCTTCATCGTCAGAAATTTGGTGAATCGGTAACCGATTATATTTCGAGATTTAAAGAAGTTAAAAATCGGTGTTTTAACGTCACTTTGCCTGACAATCAATTGGCTGATATGGCCTTCTAGGGATTAATTCCCCCTTAGAGGAAAGTTTGGCGGACAAGAATTTACATATTTGAGCCATCTGCTTAAAGGGTGTCAGCTCAAGAAAGCTGATTTCCTGACAATAGGGGATTCAACGATAAGTTCAAGGTAAATAATAATAAAGATAAAGAAAAAGCCAAGGTAAATATGGTCAAGTACTGTTCAAGTGAGTCCTCTGAAGACGACGAAGTAGAAATAAATATAGCCAAATGGGTCAAAGGGTCCAAAAAATCTTTGGTCTATTATTGGCTTAAATCGACAAAGAGTAAGTCGGAAGTGAAATACGCATTTGACATCTCCATGTGTGATGTATTTTTGATTTACTATTACAAGAAAAGATTATGCGATTGCCCGAAGGACATGTTGTATCATCAGCCGATGAGATAAAAAATCGAAGGTATTGCAAATGGTACCATTCTTTTTCTCATAATACTAACGATTGCAATATTTTTCGACAGTAGATACAATCAGCTATAGAAGGTAGTCTGCTTAAATTTGTAGACGAGCCGACAATGCAGGCGGATGTCAACCTTTTTCTAATAAACATGGTGCACTGCTCGGGAAACAAAAAAGAGCCGATGCAAAGTGAAGAACGAAAAAGTGTTGACTTGTTGATATCCAATCCACCTCAAGCAGTATAGAAACTCTAAAGATTACGGTCAGTTCATTGCAAATAGAAACTAACCGTGAAGGAAAAAACTCTAGGATTGTTAAGTTGAAGGGGGAATCACAAGTCGGCAAGTGGTACAAGGCGGAGAAATTGCCGCCATGACGATCGACAAACAAACCTAAGCTAATTTTTTCTCAGTTACTAGAGAAGTACGAGAGGATGAGCAACAAGTCGCGTTATCCTGCATGTCGGTCAAATAATTTGTATTGTGTCAGGGACTGAGGAATTTCTGACAGGTCAACGCACGGTCAACAGGGTTCCAAGCTCGGAGCAGATCAGCATGATACTTCGACCACGACCTAAAGCCACACTGATCCCCGCACGACCTCGAGCTTGGGAGTGGGGATCCAACTCCTGCACGACCTCGGCCTTGGCTCGGAGTTGTGCGCTTACTCAGCGGTTACCAAGATCGGGAATCCCGGAGTTAAGGCGGACGTGGGCGTCAGATCCGGGACGGTTGCAGCACGTCTTCAATGCACGCCATGCACTACTCCGGGAATCTCTCCTGGCCGTTTCTGGTAACGGCTGGGAGGGGTATAAAGTCCCTTGAGGCAGAACGGCAAACGACAGAACATCAACGCACAAGCAATAGAACAATAGCCACAACCAGAACGCTCACGCTTGAGCTGTAACCACCTTTGTACTCAAGGAAAGTGATCTCCTCCACCTCAGGAGAAGACTGGAGTAGAGCTATTACCCTCACGGGGGCTCGAACCAGTATAATTCTCTGTGTCTTGCTCGTTGTCACCTCGCTCCGACCAACGTCTGTTCCTTCGTTGAGCGTAGCTCGTTTTGGGTCCCGCATTCACACTCACCCCATTTTCATATCTGCGGTCAGGCGATCCCGATCGTAAACATATTGGCTGGAAAATTTGGAAAGAGCTCATCAACGATGCTCCTTCTGGAAATTCTGTTGGGAGAGGGGGATAGCTCTGCCATCAACGTACACTTGCCCAATGGAATACTACCCCTAGGATGATTAGCCAAGGAGATCGGTTAAAGACAGGTTGTCTGGACTAGTGCAAGACTACAACAGAGGTTATAAGAAGCCGATACACGAAAGGAATTCTGTGCCAAGTCAAGCTAAAGAAGAAACATAAGGATTAAGTTCTGCAACTCAGGAAGATCTGCCTGGCAAAATACGTAAGCTGATTGAGCCTAAGCCAAAATGGTGTCCTCTAGGTCTTAATTAGTCTCAACGTAGATAGCTACAAAGACTTAGAACTCAGAAAATCAAAGAGCCTGAACAAGAAAAGCAAAAGGATCAGGTTTTTGATGAGTTTCGACTAGTTAAAACCATTAAAAAGGAGTGGAGGAAAAAGATCTAGTTAAAGATGAATTGGATTTAGCCGATGACTTAGACTCCCCTATGATTTAGGACGACACTCCTCCAATGGACATAAACATGGTTATCACGTTACCGGCCGAATTCAAAATAAAGACTGAATCAGCTATAGAAACCTTCGCTCAACTTTGTTTGAGGGCTCAAGATGCTATCTTTGAGAAGCCTCAAGATGCTTATCGGCATCTTAAGCCGCTATATTTGAAAGGGCACATTAACGGCAAGCCGATCTCAAGGATGTTAGTAGATGGTGAAGCGACGATGAACCTAATGCCATACACCACCTGCAAAATGTTAGGTAAGTCTGATGAGGACTTAATTAAAACTAACATGGTTTTGAACGATTTCACCTGTGATCTTACTGAGGCCAAAGGTGTCATGATGACAAAATTGACTGTTCGCAGCAAAACATTACCGATTGCTTTCTTTGTAGTCAACACCAAGGGCAATTATAGTATCTTTCTTGGACGGGACTGGATTCGTGCAAATTGTTGCATTCCGTCGACTATACATCAGTTACTCGTTCAATAGAATAGGGATGAGGTTGAAGTCGTTCAAGCCGATACATAGACCTACATTGCTATGGCCAGTTCTGATGCAAATTGGCAACATGAAGAGGCTAAGTGCTTATCGGGAAGAGAAGCGAAACTATCTACTCAATATAAGTGCTTACTTAGTACTTGAATATTAGCTTTCTACTTAAATATATAAATCGACAATGAAAACTACGTGCAAAATGAAGATGTACATACAAGTGACTGATTCAGAACACTGTAGCTATTGGCTGCTGGATTGTACTGTGGTCTTCTACTGCAGCGCTTGACTGATGATATGCTTCCACGTGACACGCTATTCCCTCCCATTCACACGACGGCTTTGTGGCATAGCTCGAAATGCAGGTGAATGGACTATGCTTTAGACTTTAGCGACCGGCCAATGCTGGATGTCCTAGTAAATCGGTGGTTTTTTCAAACAAGGAGGTTTTTCAAAGAATTACCAGCATGGACCTTTTGACCATGACTATATATTGCGTATCCACCCATCAAAACTGTTAAAGACATAGATTGATTTGAGTCCATATTCATTTGAACTATGTCCATATCGAATCTATCTTTTGGACTATGTCTATATCGAATCTATCTTTTGCTTATTTTACTATATATTGGATATCTTCTTGAACAAGAAATCCAATCTAATAAAGAGGCCTTTGCCCCCGACTTTGTGTGTACTTTATATTTGTTTTTGAGATTTTGTTGATGTGTTGTTGATTGATCATAGGTGAATGACTACGTTTTATAATACGTTATCAATACGAAGTTCTACCGAGGCCGATTTAGATCGTCTGTTTGCATTAATCTACACTGCATCGAATTCGTCCGACAACATCCGATTAAATCTACAACAAGCTCTACATAAGTTCGAGCTATGTAAGTTAATCGCATTGGAATAGTTGATTTTAATCAAGCAGATTAATTCCTCTAATTGCCAAGATTACTTGTTTAATCTGTAAAAAGGAAATTAGGGTTCTTAATATTTTTGTTCAACCTAAGTCTAGCTCTGTTCAACAAAAATTGTTGGAAACATGAGCTCACTCGGTCATACGCTCGGCCCAATGCCACCATAGCCTGTCACGGCGGCGCAACGCTAGCGGAGCGGCCCGACGCTGCCACATCCGAGTTGGCTAGTAGCCGTGCCCGAGAATGGCCTGTAGCGAAGCCGCCCAGCCGAGACACACCGACGTCCGTGACCGCGCTCGAAGCGCCGACGGCGGCTCTCGCGCCCACTGCACCAGGGTTAAACTTTTCGTTTGTTGCAAAAATTCGGAACCCTCCGAAATCTGAAATTTCGGACGAAATTTCGGTTTTTCGGCCGGAGTACATTCAAAATTCAAAAAGCAAAATTCAAATCCGGTTCGTTTGGCACCGAAATTTCCGAAATTTCTCGAAATTTCGCCGAAATTACCCGAAATTTCGCCCAAATTGCACTGACTAAAAATTCATTCAAACCATATCGAAAAATTTTGAAATTGTTTTTGTAGGTTCCTGACACATTAGATATGTTGCCATAAAATTTTCAGATGATTATAAGTTCTGTGGATTTTTAAAAAATTCAAACATTGGTACTGTCCCGATGAAACGTTGATCGGTAAGTTTGAACCGGATGAAAAATAGTACAAACGACATTAGAAAATTTAGAAATTTTTTGTGGAGATTCCCGATATATTTATTATATTTCAGTAAAAATTTCAGATGATGATCAAATATGAGGAATTTTTAAAAATTCAAACATTGGTACTGTCTTGGTAAAGCGCTGAGCGGCAAGTTTCATCCGAATGAAATTAGAACAAACGAGGTTAGAAAATTTTAAAAATTTTTCTGGATGGTACTGAAATATCCATAATGTTCTCATAAAATTTTCATATGATGATCAGGTGTCATGAATTTTTAAAAATTCGAACAGTGCTACTATCCTGTTAAAAGGCCGATGATCAATAATAGATTTACTTTAGCAATAAAAAAGGTTTAAATTTTTTAAAAATTTTACATAAGGGTGAAAAGGAAATGGTTAATATGTCATAAAAATTTTGAATCATGATCACACTCCAGTGAATTTATAAAATTCGTAGAAGGCACAATGCCATTTATGTTCTTTCTCTGTTTGATTTTTGAAATATAATACAACAAATTAAGTTTAGTGCTTACTGCATTGATAGATTTTATTGAGCAAGCCAAGAAAGTTGAATTTTTTAAAATTTTATAGAATAGTACTGAGGAAATTCTTAATCTGTCATAAAAGTTTTAGATAATGATCACACTCGAGAAAATTTACAAAAATCTAACAAGTTTACTGTCCCAATTATGTCCATTCTGTTTTTGATTTTTTAAAGATAACAAATGATGTTAACTTATTTTGAAATTTTTTTATGATCCTAAACTACTAAGGATGGTACCATAAATTTTTCAGATCATTATCAAGCTTTTAAATTTTTTTTAAAATCGATGTTGTTTCCGCCCAAATATTAAAAAATCTCAAAAAATTAGTTTTTCATCAAATTTTCATGGAAGATCACTTTCTAATAGGTTATTGGACCAAATCCGGTGCTCAAACTTCAAAATCCAGACTCAAAACCCGAAATTTCGGTAAAATTTGCTGAAATTTCTGAAATTACTGTAGCATTTTCAAATTTTTTTGAATTTTTGAATTTGCCCGGCTTTTGTAATCTCGGGCAGTCCGAAATCTGAAATTTTGCCGAATTTCGGCAAAAATTTGATCCCTGCACTGCACCACTTGGCCTCCGCCGCCACGCCACTCGATCTCTACCTCACACCCGCTACGCCGACACTCGGCCATCACTCCCGCTGCACCACTCGGCCTCGACCGACGCGCCGGTTGGCCTCTGCCGTTTGTGCCTGCTACGCCACTCGGCCTCGGCCGTCGCGTCGCTCGGGCTCGGTTGTCGCGCATTTCCGCCATTCGGTCTCACCGCCACGTCGCTCGATCCCTCACACACCCGATGTATCGCTTACCTTGGCCATCGCTACCGCCACACACACCGCTTTACTAAGAATTAATAGGTTTAAAATTAAAATAAATCCATTTTCAACCAAAAAAGTTAACGAGACTTGACTCAATAAGAGATGTTAATTTAAATTTAAAATAACTACTTAAATAGTAAATAAAATAATTTTATATTTAACTATATCAATCTAGGGATGGCAAAATTATCCGTGGGTTCGGGTACCCGTGGGTACCCGACCCGATGGGTCCGGGTATGGGTTTGATTTCAGACCCGCGGGTTTCAAATTTCGGGTTCGGGTTAGGGTTTGGGTTCGGGTTCGGTTCTGCACCCGTGGGTACCCATGGGTACCCGAATTAATTAATATAAATTATAAATAATGGAAGGTTAATTCAAGATTTTCAAGCATCGTTCGAGATGTAAGATGCGTAACTTTCATGATTATATACACCATATATTTTTCCTTTAAACATAGAAATTACAAATGAATTGATTGATAATTGATGGTTGAAAATTTGATTGTGAGGTGAATTTAATTTGGTTCGGTACCGCTCGGGTTCGGGTACCCATCGGGTTCGGTATGGGCGGGTATGTACCGTGAGAGATTTCGGTTCGGGTTCGGGTTCGATATGAATTTCGGTTTCGGTTCGGTCTCAAGGGAGGTGTACCGCCATACCGCTTCGATTGCCATCCCTACATCTATCATATATAGAGTAAGGATGACCTGACACGCATGGAGAGGTGAAGACTGCTGCAGTGCTGCCAACGGAGGGCGTCCGGTGCCCAACATGTGTTGTGACTTGTATGAAATGGTAAGTCAAATCGACGGAGCTCCAGCTTTGATTTCAAGAGAAGGAAATTGTTATAAGAGCAGGTGCAATAATAAAGACGACTGTTGTCTATATACTGCATATCTTCTATGGGACTAAACACAGAGACTATGGGACTAAACACAGAGAGTATGTCTACCGATCCCCTTCTCCGTTGGCATTATGCATGGGAATAAACACGGAGAGTATGTCAACCCATCGCCTTTCCTGTATGATCAACCAATTAATACTCTTGGCCACAAAAGCATAAAATCTGAAAAAAAAATCTAGGAGAAAGCTTTTTCTTAAAAAATTCAGTGTATAATCAAAGAGAAAGCGTAAATACGCTTTGTTGGTCTCGCTACGTACCTTCGCCGGTTCGCCCTTTGGCCTTCGGCATACGGCCGGGATCGCTGTAGGGAGAGAGAGGAGCGTACTGGTCTGTGGCGTCGGCTCTTCTCCCCCCAAATCATCAGGAAGTTGCCATATTTCTCAATTGATGTGCCAATCGCTTGGAATTCCAAGCCCTCAGACCGAAGTCATCGTTTGTGTGCTCCATAGTCAAATCTCAAATCCCAAAAGGTGTGTGTGCGTGTATATATATATATATATATATATATAGGAAAATGATTATATACTCCTGGGTGTACGTACTCCCACCTTTTTTTCGAAAGAGCAGCACGAGAAGTCGCTGCATATAATATTAATAGAAAGAAAAGAGATGTTGGGTCCTGTTTTTTATGGAAGAAACCGGACCCGTGAAAAAACCTTACAGGTAGATACCACTAACGACTATTACAGCACAGACCACTTGAGAGGGCGTATTACAGAAAAGATCCTACTAACGACCATTTGAGACAACCGAACATAATAACGACCATTACAGGTAGATACCAATAAGGACTATTACAGAAAAGACCACTTGAGACAACCGAACATAATAACGGAAAGGCAAGCTAAGCCGCCGTTTTCCATGAGAGGGCGTAGGCATGGGACAGCACCGCGTCCTTGGTCGTGATGGCCACTTGCTGTGGCGTACTCTCCAAACCTTGGAAAATGCACCGGTTCCTTTCAAGCCACAGATTCCACCAGAAGTAAATTAGGAGACCGTCTAACTCTCTTCTTCTTTCTTTGTCGAATTGAGTTCGAAGTCTTCTCCACCACTTATACACCATCCCTCAGAGGTCAAGTTGTTGCATTGCACGAAATTCCCCCAATTTGAGAGGTGGCTCTAAACTTGAGCAGTGAAGGGGCAGTCTTTACAGATATGACTTGGAGTTTCCTGTTGCCCGTTGCAAAGACAGTAGGTTGCATTGCATGGCCACCCTTTCCTGAGCATGTTATCCGCAGTTAAGATTTTGTTGTGAAGCAATGTCCAGGCGAAGAAACAACATTTAGGTTCGGCTTTCGCTTTCCATATCGGGCTCATCTTCATCTTGCAGTATACCGAGTGGAATTGGATGAGGTAGGCGCTCCGCGTTGTGTATTGTCCATTCGTGGTCCAACGCCAGGTTATTTGGTCCTCATTTTCTTCATCTCGATTGATTCTACCTATAGCTTCATAGAGAGTCACAAACTCTCTGATTTCACTTACCGAGCTCACTGGGGTGCACAAACGGATCCAGTATTTGTTTGTCAGGGCACGGTGGACGGAGATATTCTTCCTTCTTGCACGATGGAACAGATTAGGTGCCATGTTTTTTGGTGCTTGACCATCCACCCAACTAGATCTCCAAAAATCCGCGAGTTTGCCATTTCCAATGGTGACCACCGTTGATGCGTTGAAGAGAGAAACATCGCTTTATCGCAAGGCGGTCAAGTCCCGCCCGTGCCCTCTCATTGCTTTTCCATCTAAACCAGAGCTAGCAGCCTAAAGCGCTCGGCGAAGTGCTCCGATCTTTGATGCCAAGACCTCCTTTGTTTTTGGCAAACATGTGGTCTGCCAATTGATCAAGCAGTGCCCTCCACTGCAATGAGCCGCATCTTTTCCTTTCCAAAGAAAGCTTCGTCTGAGTTTATCAATGCATCGAATCAACCATTTTTGAGCCGGGAAGACCGTCAAATGATAGATCGGTTGTGATGTTAAAACCGACTTAATCAGAGTCTCCTTCCACCGTGGAGAGAAGTTTGTTTTCCAACCAAAGAAGCCGGTGATTATTTTATCAATGAGAGGCCGGGTTTCACCCTTCTAAGCTTTCGACATGAAGAGGCAATCCGAGGTATTTCCCTGGGAAACTAGATAGTTTCCCAGGGAAACTACTCAATAGGATTTGCAAGAGGTCCTCACGACATCGAATAGGGTAAATTTCTGTTTTGGAGATATTGATTTTAAGACCCGAGCATTCTTTAAATGTATGCAGTATGCGTCTTAGGGCGTTGAGCTCATCCACATCAGCATTTAAAAATATCGCTGCATCATCGGCGTAAAGGGAACATCGTAACCGCGCTTTTGCCGGAAGCACCGGTTTGAGCACCCCCTGGTCCGCCGCCAGCTCGAGCAATCTTTGTAGGGGGTCAATGGCAAGGATGAAGAGTAGGGGAGATAATGGGTCCCCCTGTCTTACCCCTCTAGCATGTCTAATTGGTTCAGTCGGTTGCCCATTGATCAAGATCCTCGAAGATGAAGTCCTGAGGACAGCCGCCACCCATTCCCGCCACTTACTGCCAAACCCCAGGGCTCGAAGAACGTCAAGGAGGTACGCCCAGTTTAGCGAGTCGAAGGCTTTGGAGATATCCAGCTTAATGAAAAGCGCCGGTTTGCGGTCTTTGTGGAGCTGCGTACAAACTCTTTGCACATAGAGGAAATTGTCGTGGATGCATCTCTTTTTTATGAAAGCGTTTTGAGAGATTGAGACTAGCTCTTCAAGTTTCGGTGCCAACCTATTAGCAAGAATTTTGGTGATGATCTTCATGAAGCTATTGATGAGGCTAATTGGCCTGAAACACTCCAATTTGTCCGCATTTTCCTTTTTCGGGAGAAGAATAATATTTGCATTATTCAACTTATGCAGGTGTTCGTGGCGGAGAATGAAGAAGTCCTTGATTGCATCAACCAGGTCGGTCTTGATGATATGGAGGCATTTTTTGTAGAAGAGACCGATGTATCCATCCGGCCCAGGTGATTTTTGCGTCGGTAGTTCCTTAATGGTGTTGGTGACTTCGTCATCAGTGATCTGGCATTCAAGATCACTGAGGTCCCTTGTCAAGTAGCCTAAGGAATCCCAATGAAGCGCTTTGCCCCTCGGTTCATGATCCCCCAGCATCTTCTTGAAATATTGATATGCTTCATTTAACTTTTCTTGTTGCTCGAACATTGCTTGGCCTTCCCTTTTAAGCACTCGAATAAGATTTCTCTGGCGTCTTGAGCTGGCCATCAGATGGAAAAAACGAGTGTTGGCATCCCCCAGCCTGATTTTAGTTAACCTTGAGTGTTGTCTCGCCCTGGCTTTCTTTATCACCGCCAGGCCAAGCAGTTTGTGTTTTAGAATTCTCCGCAGCTCAACTTCATTGCTTGATAGCGAGCGTCTTTCTTGAGTGCATTCAAGGATCTCGATTGTAACCTGGATCAAGGCTGATTTTAACGCTAGCTCCGTGATTATTTTCCTCCTCCAAACTTTTAGAGCCTTAGCCGTTCTGCTCATCTTGACGATAGCCTTAGTAGTGCGTCCGCTGTTGGATGGTTGCATCCATGATATGCAACTGCTTTCCGAAACCCGCATCTCAACCCAAGAGGACTCAAAACGGAAACCCTTGAAGAATTGAAAGATTGTGTTTCCTTGCATGAGAAGCGGGCAATGATCCGATGTCATGGTTGGCATTGCGCACAGGTCGGCAGATGGGAATAATTCATGCCATTCAGTTGTGGCCAAGAAACGATCTATTCTTGTCATTGTGGGCTGGTCCTGTTCATTTGTCCAGGTGAAGCGTCTCCCATGTAGATCAAGCTCCAATAACTGCAGTCTGTTTATAACTTGATTGAAACGTTGCATCATTCTTCTACTAGTCGAGCCTCTGTTCTTTTCACTCGCTTGTCTGATGAGATTGAAGCCACCTAAAATCAACCAACTTTGCATCACCGTTCCTTGCAACGCTTCGAGCTCATTGAGAAAATCTCTCTTGTCCTGAACCGATTGAGGGTCAGAAACCCGGTGATGTCCCAAGACAACGATCACATCTGGAGTTGAGTGTTGCCGTGATTGTATTCGCGTGGTTCTAGGGTTTTGAAGGTCAAACAGTCATCGAGGACCGCAAGCGAATGCCTCCCGAGGTTCCATTGGACGGCAACCAAATGGCTCGCTTGGCTAATCTCGCACCGACAGTTTCAATTAGCAATCTCGTGGACCACCGGCAATTTTCGTTTCTTGCGCACAAACAATAGTAGCACCGCTTATTTGGATAAGCTGTTTGGTACTCTCTCTTTTCACCGGGTTGTTTAACCCCCTAACATTCCAAGATAAAACCGTACAATTGGTAGCCATGCGGAGGTTGAGTAACCACTTCATTTTGCCCCCGGCGGCAGCAAACCACCTGGGGCCTTTCTGGGACCGAAGGCAAAAACGCCAACCCTGGCAGTGTGAACCAGCCATCATAGCGCCTGGTGTAGCGTGTGGCACCAACTCGCCAGCCCCGGATGCATGAAGCGAAACGCCTCACGCAGACCATCACAGAACAAGCAGAACAGAACATGGCCAAGTCCTGGGTCGATGCTAACAATGGTACAAACTGGCAAAGCACGAAACACATAGCGCAGAGCGGACTAACAATGATACCCACCTTCAATATACCATTTAAATGATGTTGTTATACCTCTTTATTCTTTTGAGTATACTCTAATACTAATTATAAGATACTCTAAAGTGAGTTCTATGAAAATTTTCATTAAAGTCCACCCTTTATAGCAATATTTGTTTATATATTCCTTTTACATATGAAAAAGGGTATGTAGTAAAAAAATAAAGGGTTCTGATGAATTTTTTTTAACCATGTTGCATTGGAGTATCTTAGAATTATTATTGAAGTATACCGAAAATGATAAAGGAGTATAAAGTGTTCATTTAAATGGTATATTATAGGTGGGAGTATGTACTCCAAGGAGTACGGATTTGACCACGGCACTACTGCACTATAAACTTATCAAGACGAACAGCACTATATACTTTTTTACTTGGCGATTGCCGGAAGAAACAGCAAGAAATGGCTGAGCTGATTCTCCTCGTCCGTGTGATCCTAACAGCATGGTGCCTTCTGTTCCTGCAGATCTCATCCACCCCAGCTGAGCCTGCAGTTCCACCGATCGGGGGAAGCAGCCGCTGCATCCCTCACGAGCGGGATGCTCTTCTTGCCTTCAAGGCTGGCCTCACCGATCCTGGCAACTATCTGGCGTCATGGAAAGGTGAAGACTGCTGCCAATGGAAGGGCGTACGGTGCAGAAACCGCACCGGCCATGTCGTGGAGCTCCGGCTCCACAGCTCAGAGGACGTCCGTTCAAGCATAGGATTCTTGGGAGGTGAAATGAGCTCCTCCTTGCTCACCTTACAGCATTTGAGGTGCCTAGACCTTCGAGACAACGACTTCAATGGCACGTCTATCCCGGAGTTCATTGGCGGTCTCAAGAACTTACGCTACCTCTATCTCTCCAGCGCAAATTTCGGTGGGCGGGTGCCACCCCATCTTGGTAACCTCTCCAAGTTGCTTTACCTTGATCTGAACAGCTTAGATGATTATGATTATACACACATTTACTCGACTGATCTTGCATGGTTGTCACGCCTCACGACATTACAGTACCTTGATTTGAGTGCTGTGAACCTTAGCGCGGCTATTGACTGGGCCCATGTCGTCAATAAGCTTCCTTCCCTTGTCACCCTTATTCTACCCTCCTGTGGGCTCCAAAACGCTATTCCATCTCCGTTGCATGTCAATCTTACATTACTTGAGCACCTTGATCTCTATGGTAACACATTCAGTTCATCTCTTGGAGCCAAGAACTTATTTTGGGATCTACCCAGCCTGCTTGACTTTGATATGGGGGCGTCTGGCCTCCAAGGCGTGATTCCTGAAGAGGTGGGAAACATGACATCCATCGTAAGATTGTGTCTTGGTGGCAACAACCTAACTGGTACCATACCAACAACCTTCAAGAGCCTACACAACTTGGAAGAGTTGTCACTGGGTGGAAATAACATCAACGGGCCTGTGGCAGTATTATTTGAGAGATTGCCTGTAGGAAACAGGCTGAAAGAGTTACATTTATTCGACAATAGTTTGTCAGGGAGCCTGCCGGAGCAGCTAGGACATCTCAGCAATTTGACCTCTCTTTGTCTCAGCAATAACAGGATTTCAGGAAAGATACCAACGGGGATAGGAGCGCTCACAAAGTTGACACATTTATGGCTTGGTTCGAACAAGTTTGATGGCGCAATCACTGAATACCATTTTGCACAACTGGTTAATCTGAACTATCTAGATTTATCTGACAACTCATTAGCTATGGTGGTCAAAGAGAACTGGGTCCCTCCATTCAAACTGGACCTAGCTAACCTACAGTCTTGTAGGCTAGGACCTAAATTTCCAGAGTGGCTTAAATCACAGGATAGTATATCTATTCTTGGCATATCTAATACAAGTATAGCTGGTTCAATACCTCATTGGTTTTGGAACACATTTTCCAGGACTCAGTACTTGGTTTTGTCAAGTAATCAAATCAGTGGCATACTACCATCGACAATGTTAGAAAGAATGGAGGCAGAAACGATGGACTTCAGTAATAATTTTTTGGTAGGCCCCATTCCCAAGCTTTCTAGAAATTTATTATCCTTGGACCTCTCAGTACACTACCATCAGATTTTGGAGCTCCAAGGTTAACTGGGCTTATTCTCTTCAAAAATTCTCTCTCTGGTAGAATTCCTAACTCCTTCTGCCGCCTGAAAAAATTACAATTTGTAGACTTGTCAGAAAACCTACTAAAAGGGCCATTTCCAAACTGTGGGGAGCAATCAAGAGCAGGGAATTCACCCAGCAACAAGTCTTCAAAGGTAAATGTACTAGAAGTGTTGAACTTGAATGGCAACAATCTTTCTGGAGCATTCCCACTATTTCTCCGATATTGTCAAAAACTTATTTTTCTCGATCTGGCATATAACCAGTTTTATGGAAATCTGCCGACATGGATTGGAGAGAAATTACCGTCATTGGCATTTTTAAGTTTGCGCTCGAATTTGTTTTTTGGCCACATTCCACTTCAGCTTTCCAATCTGAAGGAGCTTCAGTATTTAGACCTTGCATGTAACAACATGTCACATGTCAGGCACTATTACAGAATCACTTGTGAAGTTGCTGGCTATGACTCTGAGTCCTACAGACGACGACTCACTTTCATATGTTAGTGATTATGGGCAGAGCATTAATGAAGTTGATACGGTTGCAAATACTGACAGTTCATTGGTGGTCACGAAAGGGCAACAGATTGAGTATACGACCGGGATCGTCTACATGGTAAATTTTGATCTGTCGTGCAATAGTTTAACAGGGCATATTCCTGAAGAAATCGGTAAGCTTGTTGCATTGAAAAACTTTAACCTATCATGGAATCATCTAAGTGGGAAAATACCTGACAGTATTGGTGAATTACATGCCTTGGAATCACTTGACCTGTCACATAATGATATCTCTGGTGAAATCCCTGCAAGCTTATCAGCTCTAACATCATTGAGCAGCTTGAACATGTCGTACAATAATCTGACAGGAGAGATACCATCTGGGAATCAACTGCAAACACGAAATGACCAGGCATCTATTTATATTGGCAATCCAGGTCTTTGTGGTCCTCCTCTGTCCAAAAATTGTTCAGAAACTAAGTTAACTCCTCCTGCTCCAGAAGAGAGCGGACATGGAAGCGATGTTTCATCCTTTTTCCTCGCCATGGGTACTGGATATATAATGGGTCTCTGGATAATCTTCTGCATCTTCTTATTCAAGAAGGAATGGAGACTTGTTTGTTTCTCATTCTCTGATCGTTTGTATGATTGGGTTTATGTGCAAGTGGCTATGAGCTGGGCCTCCCTGAAAAGGAAAAATGGGTAGAAGTTGAGATGACAATCACACTGTGTCTGCTCTTGACAAATGTATATGTTCTTCGTATCTTTCACGTTCTCGTGCTTCTACTGGAAGTGAAAATATTACTGGAAATTGGCCTTTTCATTATTGTGCAAGTTCAATAATGTGCCGTGCTTAAGCTAGCAAATTTGTAGCATGAGATATTGTCAGTTGTATTATTTATCGACTTTCCAGATTGCTAGCGAGATATATTACTGTGTAAGTCCAGAAAGAAATGGCTTCTCTCCGTGTAGAAATACAATACTGTGACGCGCTTAAGCGAGCCACTGTAGCATGCCGTGTCTTGGGCTCGGCTTGTTTTGGCTTGGATTGTATTATGTGCATACGTTTACAAGAAACTTGTTATTTTGTTTGTGCTATAACCGAAGAAATCAGCACAGAAACGAGATAGGTTTCATTTACACAGGGCCAGTGTAGCTGCAATAAACCGTTTAACGGCGTCTTTTGTATCTCAACTCATTTGTTACGTCATCTGCTGTGCATGCTTCTAGCATTCACAGCTGAACGCTAAGTTGCTACTTTCTGATTTTGCATTAGTAAGCAAAAAGGTGATTCCTGCTCCAGGAATATACTGTTACTATATATGTGAAGGAAGATATTGATACAAGTGAAACCTTAACCTCTTGCCGTACGTAGCTTCCTGTTGCCCCTCTCTAATTGCTCCACGTGCATTTCAGCACTGCCACAGATGCAAATATCCAAATTCATTATTTATTCTTTAAGGAATTTATTTCAAAGAACTACCATTTATTTCAAAGAACAGATGCTATTGCTAGAAATATTTACACAAACTGAAACAAGTGTTTTATTTCCAAAATAAAAGAGTAAGATCAAAGTGGAACAGGTGCCTTATTTATGTTGAATCTTTGCCTAGCGCTCTAGACCATGAGCTGATTTCATAACTGATGTGAAAAGCACGTATAGAATTCACAACATGGCACTGTAGAGTGATCAAATAGTACAAATATGTTCAAATCTAAGCGGCAAAAAGACAGCGATGAATATGGATATATAGCAGCTGTTGTTGTCACTTGAGGGACTCCAGCAGATAGTGCTACAATTGTAGATCCACTATTATAGAAGCGGTAGAAACATGAGCAGCACGGTGGATCAAATACTTAGGCACTGAGAAAATTGTGAACTCTGTTACCTGCCAGCCATGTGGAGAATTAACATCTACACACAAAACCTCACAGCATTTGTCACAAGAAAATTGCCAGGCCATAGGGAGAAACCAAAAGCCACAAACAGAGCACTGGAGGGCCAATATCCTGCCATTATATTATGCAAATTAATATCAAAATTTGATATCATATGAATTGATAGAGTTTAAAATTTTGAAGGGATTTTAGACAGAGGATCTGCAATCACTACAACAAACGTATGCTGTATAATAGAATAGAAATCACTGCAATATGAGGATCTGCAATGCCTAAGCTGTATAATAGAATAGAAATGCCATGGCCCATAAGGATCTAATCAAGTCCCAATAAACCTACAGATATTGCTGTTGACAAGATACATTATTCCATTGTTCATTCTTACGTGAATGGGTGCTATGCATAGGACCAAGCTAAACCTTTAGCTAACGCTAAAATGGTCATCAAATTATCTTTCTAGCACACAAGTTAAATATGCTCCAACAGGGAGGTTAAATAGAGTTGCCTCATTTAATATACCCAAAATGGTTAACAGTTAAGGCAAAAGCACCTTAAATTAACCAACTCAACTACAAACCTGAACCAGGGTAGTTTGCCAAAAGCATCAGAAAAGTAACATATAAACTCATGCTTTACCCATTTTGACCCTAGGTCATAAATATTTCAATGAACCAAACAATTTTACGATTAGCTGATAATACATATTTTTTCCTGAATAGCAGAAAGTAGTATATAAAACCCAAGATTAAGATAAATACATCCTACTCTCAGTCTTTGGATTGGAGAACATTTTCCATGTTGTGTGCAAAAGCAACCTTTGAGTTCCCAATTGATAGCTTGATATTCTGGTTACAGGAGTAAAGTTTCCAGATGCAATTGAGCTTGTTGGTATGCAGCCACTTTCTTGAACAATTGCAGCTTGGAGGAGGTTCATAATTAATTCTTTCTATTATGGCATTTGTTAACTGCGGTGAGCTCAACAGACTATGGTGAAAAGTAGGGTGGGTGTAGCGATCCCCATTTTTACATAAATGCAAAAAATGGAAATCTCATGTGCATACTGTACTAGTCCCTGGATCAGTAGCTAGCACGCACATTTACAACAATTGATATCACATCCATACTCTTTATTACAAATAATAATGATAATTTATACAATAGAATCTTACAATTTAGAGTAATGCAGCAGAAAGAATTAAGAATCTTGTAGTGTGCCCATCCAATCCCTCAGGCAACTGACAAGGTATAATCCCTAGAAAAACTTGATAACATTCCCGAATCCTACGTTGAATAATTTCATTGAGCTATTCTGATTCTTCACCTAAAAGCAACGAATAAGCAAGGGTGAGTACTTGCGTACTCAGCAAGACTTTTACAAATCCTATAACATATGCAGGCCATATGAAAAGAAAGGCTTGTATGGTTAATTTGCATAAAGCGAATTTAATCTGTAAAACAAGTAGTAATTGTAAATGAAATTTATAAAAGCAAATTGATGGATACAAAGTAATATATTAAAGTATAAGTGATAACTCACAATCCTCCATGACGTGAGCATCGAGTCATCCATTGCCAACACACGGCATAAAGCTGAGACAAATACTTTCCAACAAATGTATCCAATTCAATCCATTTTGAAAATATCAAAACTGCTAACTATGTGAAGACTTTACCAAGTGCCCATAACCGCGGGCGTGGCTAATCGATTACTTTTACACTCTGCAGAGGTGTACAGCTTTACCCACAAGTCATGCTCTTTTCTTTTTGCTACACGCTTCACATCCAATTGTAAGCGTGATAGCCAGAATGTTCATGACGAAAACCTTTACATTATCTAGGTTAACTTTGCACCAGCATAGTGAACCCATATTATGGCAGTAGAAGATATTTGTACTAGTACAACAAGTGATGATGCATCAAATTGTCCCACTTCTCCTTATGACGGCAGAAGATATTTGTGCTAGTACGACAAACAGTGGTGTACCAAGTTGTCCCACTTCTCCCTACAGGGTAGAAGATATTTGTACATAGTACGACAAACAGTGGTATATCAGAGTGTCCCACTTCTCTCCCATAGCATAGCGTGCACCATTCCCCAGCCTACCAATGTGCAAAGTTAAAATAGATAACTTAATTGGTTTAAGGTTGCCCCATCCTAACACTTGTGGTTGCACGATTATCTTGGCCTGAAAACAACCCATAGTTCGGTCCTTAATCCGACACGGGCAATAGTCTCCCCCTACACTACATGCAAGTCCATGCACCTCCGGCTATTGCCAATAATTTCCCGCATCAAAACATAGTTTTATTTTCATTTTTAGTTAAAATACCAATAACCATCATCATGTCTCAATATTTTCAAGTTTCATCTGATCAAGTCTTTCAATTGATTTATCCCAAGTCTAAAGCATGGCTAAGCAAGATTATTAAGCATCGTATATACCCAAAATGACATTATATATTGTCTAACCATGATTCTAAGGTATCAAGGTTCACAATTTGTACTTATCAAAGGAGTTCAGGAATCAACAGGTATAACTACCATTTCCCACCGTATAGCAGAGTTTAAAGAATATACGCGTGCAATTAAATATTTAATGAAAACATTTATAAAACTGGGATCAACATGGTCAAAGGAGGTGCTTGCCTTGCTTAATCATTACTTACGATGTAGTCGGAATCGAAGATGACGGAGGCGACGATGGAATTAACAACGTCGGTTTCTACATGTCGATTGTCGGAAATATAGCAAATGATAAACTTTAATAAGGGCAAAAAGAAAATAGATAGCAAGAATAAATAAAACTTTTCACTAGAAACAGAGATTGCTCTTTATGGATTTATTAGTTTTATTTTACGAATTCAAGATGCAAAAATTGGTTAGATTAATAGAATTTAATCATTAGTTGCAAAGTTCATTGATTTACTATTTACAATACGATTTCGGGTAACTTTGTTACTTATGGTTTTGCTCTATTAGGATTCAGATTCAAAGCAAGATAAAATTAAGGATATTTTCTTGATTACTGCAGATTAAATCCTAAGGTTCATTTTTGGGCTATTAGTTACATAATTTGCGCTTAGACGAGATACTATATGGGCTACCGAAAAGGTTTAAACAATCACATTAAATATGAGCGGATAGTTCTTCATCATAGATTGATTTCAGCTTAGAGTTTGATTTACACATGTTAGATCCACTGATTTAGGCTACAGATATCATTTCCCAGATATTTAATAATGTTCTGGTAATACAAACTTTATAACTGCTAATTTTTCGATTGCAATTAAAGCCCAATTATTCTTTTTTACGGAATTCATGAATATGAACATTTAAGGTTATTTAACCTACAGGATTAATATGAAAACCTTAGTAAAATGAGATTATCTTTTCAAAACAGGGTAGACTATACTTTGAAGAACATTACTAAACTAGTTACACAAATTTTAGGATTTGGACAAGTTATTATTTTCATCGACGAAAAAGCTTAAGTGGTAACTTCTGCTTACAATTCACAGAATCGGCCAAAAAGTGAATCATACGATTAACGATTAAGGGTTTTGAACTAGCTTGATTTAAATGGAAAGCATACTATAATTAAGATGTTTTTGTAGAATATGGTAGCACAAACTTTGTAGAGTATAACTAAATAGGTTTCATAGATTTTAGTATTTGGATAAGTTATTTTATCTACTGCCGAATAGCCTAAATGACCACAATAAATAACACTAAATCGCCAACTTTATATTAAGATTGCAACTACAATTTACATGATTCTTGATTCATTTTTCAGACATTAGCAGGGTACAACTCTAGAAATATTTTAGAGTTGATTTTGCATTGTTTTGACTTAAACTGCAATAGGTTTCCTATTTGATTATTGTTATAATTAACATTTCTTTTCATTAAAAGAATGCAAATTAAATCTTATCTTAAATATTTTTATTTACGTAGATTCTTACTATTTTAAGAACTTAATACCATTTATTTTGTCATTTTATGAGTTATCATGCTATTATTTTTGTTAATGGGTATAATAAGGTTCATTAATGGTTATAAAGCAAATAATATAAACTTAGTTCACGAATTAAATATTCTTACATATTTGAGTTTATTATGATTCCAGAGCACATAAAAATTTATTTATTGATTTTAGGATTAATATTTACATGTGTGCAATGATGATCATAATAGGGTTATAATCAATGTTTAATTTAAATAATTATTCTGTAGTCCAAAAATTAAATATTTTTGTATATTTAGATTCTTTCTGATTTTAGATGAATAATGAAATTTATTTCACTTCATATGGATTAAAAACATGAAAGATATTCATGATTGAATGTCATTCGGTTTTGGTAATTAACTGAAAAATTGAAATACGTTTTCAGTACTGAGGAAGCGCCTTTGGCTCAGCTTCTTCTACCTCAAGCGCCTGACCAATCAGTCCCACCGCGTAGAGAGAGACAGGAACAGAGGAGAGGCTTCGAGGGCTTGGCGACGGCGCTCCGGTGAGTTTCCGGCGACGGCGAGGACATGGGGAGGAAGATCTCGCCGAACCGCACACGATGGAAGAAACGATTTGGCGTAAGAGTTACCGGAGAGGTGCGCGCCCGAGCTCAAGCGGCGGCTCTAATGGTGGCTCGGTGGCGGGGAAGAATTAGGGTGCGAGAGCTTGAATTGGTAGCACTAATAGCATTAGGGGGTGACACTGGTTCCGTTTTTGGGTTTGGTTCCAAGGAAGAATCTCCGAGGAGCTCCGCCCTCGTCGGCCGGCCATGGAGAAGAAGAGCGCACGGTGGCGGGATGATTTCCCATGGGGGAAGGTGAATATTTTTGGGGGCTTTTGCTCAGTAGAGTACTAGGATGCTATGGCTCAGAGGGATTCGGAATTGATGCACTATTTCGGTTGATTCAACTTTTTGCTCTGAGCTTGGAGGCACTCGGCAATGGCGGAAGACAGGAGGTTTCGGGTGCTTTGGCTAGGGGATAAGAAGAAGGAGATGAGGGGAAAGATGGTGCGTGACTCGGTGATCAGCTAGGCGCAATTTATAGGTGCGATGAGCAACCGGACTTGAATAAAGTTGGATTTTGCAGCGGCTGGACAAGCGGCGGGAGGCTTCTTGCTAATCTTTGCAGAGACAGCAATTCCAGCGGGCTTAACGCCGTGCTAGGGGCGGTGACGATGGCTGGCCTCGGTCTGCGAGTTGCGGCGCCAACTGGAGCTGGAGGCGGTGCTGGCTTGCTCTCTCTTTTCAGCGTGCGCACCAGAACACAGAGAAGAGGAGGTGAGGAAGAAGGAAATGACAGGTGGGCCATGGGGCCACTCGGCAGGGAGAGGGAGAGGAAGAAGGCTGAACCGGGGGCTTCACTGGATGAACGACAAGTGGCGATCCAACGGTCAGGGTTAAAAGGATGGCTCAAAAGCATACTGAAGTCTACTTGCCCCTCGATTTGAATCATTCAATTCGACTCAGGATTTTATGAAACTTTTTTCAGAGGTTGATCAAGTGAAGATAATGATCTCGAATTATTTTCAGATAACAACTCATTGTGTATATTTTATTAAAATTCTGACAATATACACTCGCATGAGTTTCCAATTCTGTTTTTGATTTATTAAAATATATAAATTAATTTATTTATTTTTCAAAATTTGTTTTTAAAAATAATTTAAGATAATAATGCTTCTGTAAAATTTTTAGATTATCTTCATTATATAAATTATAAAAATTCTGACATTGCTATTTACAACTTTTACTAGTTTCTGTTTTTGAATTTATAAATGATTTAGATGTAAGTTTTTATTCTTGATATTTTTAACAGAGATAGATATGGTTCTTATGTTGGCATGGTAAAAATATTAGCTTGAGGATAGGTGTAGAGATTGCTATTCAAATCTGATAAGATTTAAATCAGCTTTTCTTATTTCATAATTATCATATGTTTTCTTTTTATTTTAATTGTTCAAATTGTCTTAATCATCATGATTTGATTCTGGAGAGATTTGGGATGCTCTGAAATTTTAATATTATTTTTATTAATGTTTTACTTTTACTTTCTTACTTTTGCCATTTTACCATTTCAATGTATTTAGCTTTTCTTTTAAAAGCAAAAGCTCAAATAAATGCGAGAGAATTTAGAAATGTAAATTCAAATCAAGATCACATTTTAAACTCATTTTGATATTTCATTTTTTATAATAATAATGATTTTGAGTTTTGAAATCTTCTTTTTCATTAAGGTTATAATGAAAGAAATAAGGAAAGGTTATTGTTTAAAATCAAAATCTTGATTTCAATTAAACTTTTAATTCATTTCCCTTTTTAAATATAAAATCTTCATTTTTCTTTATTTTTGAATTTAGAGGGCTATTACAGTGGGGCAAAATGATGCAGCTGCAGCTAGGAAGGCGGCCGACCGTGTCTACTATAGGCGCGGCAAACAGCTGCAGCAGTAGTTAGTTAGTGCGTTTAAATTTTTCCTTAAATAAAGCATTTAGCGGTTATCATTTAGCAGGTATGGCGTGAATGGTTATCCACTTCTTTAGGGACTTTGTTGTCCAATTGTTGAGGAATAAAAGGGGAGAGGAGAAGAGATAATGGGAGACTTTCACTGCCACCAAGTCACGTTCGAGGCACGCCGTCGATTCTGGCCGGTGACTCTATTACAGCCGACCTTCCCTAGTCGCCGGAGCAATTCTCGGTTGTGAAAGTGGCGCCACATCTCCATCCTCTGGTCTTCAACCGGGGATGAGAACATTCTACCGGCGTCACCTAGAGGGGCCGCATCAACTGGTGTCAAAGCTGTCAGATCCTTGGCCGCGTAGAAGGAGAGGGCGTGACGTCTCACCCGCCATGACGAACGGTGGAGGAGACGACGAAGCGCATCTGCAGGTAGTGGAGGTGGCTGTTGGCAAGCTATGGAACAAGGTACGCTCCTCGATCGCGGCCCTGCAGAAAGCCGTCGAGGACTTGGCTCGTATCCAAGGCAAGTGGCCGGCTGGCGGCGACGGTGGCGGCCAGAAGTGGGCCGAGTCTAACACCGATCTGCATCACGATCAAGAGCGCGACGTGCAGAAGGAGGGCCGGGCGCTGTGGTCACGCGCTTGCGATGTGAGCGGGTGTGACGCACGCGGGGACCACCGCGCACCGTGGGCACACAGGCGCGAGGGGAGGACCAGGACCGATGGGTCCCTAGGGCGCCCCGATATGACCTAGACCTATACGACGGCACATAAGATCCTTTGCTGTGGTTGCGATAGCGCGAGTGAACGACATTCCACGGCATGGGTACGTCCAGATGGCAAGCCTCCACCTGAGGAGCGAGGCTCAGGAAGTGATGGATAACTGGGAGCAGGAGGGAGAAGTGATTACATGGGATGAATTCTACAACAAGTTCATCCAACGTTTCACTCGACACTCCTCCGCTGGCCCACTGGGAGATCTGGTAAATTTGAAGCAAGGGGAAAATTGCGTAGATGATTATGCGCGGGAATTTCAGAAGTTGTTGCCCGTGCTCCACGCGTGAGGAAGGAGGATCAAATTGAGATGTTCACTGCTGGCTTGTCTGTCACCCTAGTGGCTGACGTCCGGTGAGATCGGCCTAGCCAAAGAGGCGAAGCACAGAGAGGATGTTTGGATTGCCAAGGCTTCCCAGCCCTGGCCACCCCCCGGCTAGAATAGGCCCGCCTTCAGCCGTGGTGCGGCGGCGGCTTTAGTGTCCGCACCGACTCCCACGAGGGCGCTGCCCTAGACAACGCCTCCCACGGTGCAAAGGGGGCCGACAACACCAGTGATGAACCACGTCGGCTCCACTGGCTTGGGTCTGACGGTGGGGGCGCTACCCGACCGGGCCACACCGCAAGGGTTGCAAGCCTTAGCGCTGATGAGATGGCAGACCGCAGGGCAAAGGGCCTCTGCTATAACTGTGATGAGGTCTATAGTCGTGGCCACCGCTGCCAATGGTTGTTCTATCTCGAAGCGGTAAGAGAGGAGACGAGGAACTAGGTGTAGAGTGGCTGGAGGAGCAGCCAAAATTGTCGCCATCGCGGTCCGTGGCCCGACAAAAGGCTCGACGATACAAGTCCATGTGGCTATGGCTGGGCACAAGCTCTTCGCGTTGATCGACACAGGCAGCACCCATAATTTCATCAGCAGCTTCGTCGCCCATCGCCTTGGCCTCGACCAGCAGGCCAGCACCGACCAAACGTGTGCGTGGCTGACGGGGTGTAGCTTCCGTGCCTTGGTCGCGTTGAGCTGGGATTCACCGTGGGAGGACACCGGTTCCAAGTCCCTTTTTTAGTGATTCCCCTCGTGGGTTTTGACGTCATGCTTGGTGTCCAGTGGCTGCAGCTGCTCGGTGATGTCAACCTAAACTTCGAGTCCTTCCACATGACGTTCAACCACAAGGGTCGGGTGGTTACCCTCTAGGGGGTCGACCGTCGACCATCTTGGCCACATGTCCTCCACGTGGGGGTGGAGCCTTCTATCCTAAACATCCTCATTGACTCCTTCGATGATCTTTTCTAGAAGCCACGGGTTGCCGCCGCCGCAGGCATGCGACCACCGTATCTTCCTCAAGGAGGGCATTGACTCGGTGGTGGTCCAACAGTACCGATACCCCTATTGCCAAAGGACAAGATAGAGTGCTAGTGTGCCCAAATGTTGGCCTAGGGGATCATTCAGCCCAGTCACTCACCGTTCTCATCTCCAATTCTCCTGGCGTCCAAGGACAATGGCTCCTGGCAGTTCTGCATGGCCTACCACTTGTTGAACGTGAAACAATCAAGGATAAGTTTTCGATCCCAATGGTCAAGGAGCTCCTCGACGAGCTACACGGGGCCAAGATCTTCTCCAAGCTGGACCTCCACTTTGGGTATCATTAGATCCAGATGCGTGAGGACATCAAGAAAATGGCCTTCCGCACCCACCACGGGCATTATGAGTCCTTGGTGATGGCGTTTGGGTTACGCAACGCACCTTCCACCTTCCAAGCCCTAATGAACGAGGTGCTTTCGGACTTCCTCCGCAAATTTGTTCTTGTATTCTTCGACGGTATCTTGATCTACAGTACGACGCCAGAGGAACACCTGCAGCACCTTGGCCTCGTCCTGGAGTGGCTCCAGCACCACCACCTCTTCCTCAAATGCTCCAAGTGCTCCTTTGCCTAGCTCGAAGTGGGTACCTAGGCCATGTCATCTCCGGCAATGGTGTGGCCGCGAATCCATCGAAGATACAGGACATCGCCAACTGGCTGACCCCTGACTCAGCCTCGGCGGTGCGTAGCTTCCTGGGACTAGTGGGCTACTACTGTCGGTTCATCCGGGAGTACGTGACCATCGCTGCTCCCCTCATAGACCTGTTGCGTCACCGACACTTCCAGTGGTCCAAGGTTGCTGAGCACTCCTTCCAAGCCCTCAAGGCGGCTCTTCAGACGTCATTGGTGCTGGGACTACCGGACTTCACCCTCACCTTTGTGGTGGAGTGCGATGCCTTGAGTTCGGGCATCGGTGCGGTGCTCCAGCAGAACGGGCACCCTATTGCCTTCTACAGCTACAAACTGGCGACACGGCACGAGTGCCTTGCGGCCTACGAGTGCAAGCTCATTGGACTCTCCAAGGCTATCCGTCATTGGCGGCCCTACTTATGGGGTCGGCCGTTCGTGGTCCGCACCGACCACGCCAGCCTCAAGTACCTCCTGGAGCAGGCATTAATAACCCCACCACAACAGCATTGGCTTAGCAAGTTGATGGGGTTTGACTTCTCGGTGGAGTACCGGCCGGGTCGCGCTAACCGAGCGGTTGACGCTCTCTCTCGGGCATTTGAGTCCCCCGCAATTTGCACTGCCATATCGGGACCCACCAGCCCAATCGTGGAGGATTGGTACGCTACTTTGCACGGCGACCCAGAGATCCAGTGCCGCTGCACCGAGCTGGGCGCTGGGCCCCCCAAGCTACTAGCCCTGACGCAGAGAGTTGGACTACAACGAACAGCCTCTTGTTCTGGGCCGGTCGCCTCTACATTCCGGCGACGTCCACTCTCCGTCACCAAGTGGTCGCTACCTATCACGACCTCACGCATGAAGGCATCCATAAAATGCTCAAACGGGTCTAGCAGCACTTCACTTGGGATGGGCAGCGCTGCACGATCGAAGAATATGTCGCTGCTTGCCAAATCTGCCAGCGGTACAAGACCAGCTCGCTAACACCAGCCAGCCTCCTGCAGCCCTTCCAGTCCCGCAGCATGTCTGGGCCGACATCTCCATGGATTTCGTGCATGGCTTGCCCAAATCGCAGGGCATGACTACCCTCCTAGTGACTCTCGAAGTACGGCCACTTCATCGCCATCAAGCGCCCTGCCTCCGCCTCTGTAGTGGCCAACATCTTCTTCGACCAGGTGGTGCGCCTCCACGGTGTGCCCGAGTCGATTGTCTCGGATCGAACCCAACGTTCACCAGCGCCTTCTGCGAGGACCTCTTCAAGTGATGTGGCACCCGCTTACTCACTTCTTCGGTGTACCATCCTCAGACAGATGGACAGGCTGAGGTAGTTAACCAAACGCTCAAAATGTACCTCCGGTGTCTCGCGGCAGACAAACCGTCAACTTGGGTCCAATGGCTCCCTTGGGTGGAAAACTGCTACAACACCTCGTACCACTCCAACCTGCAGATGCCCCCTTTGAGCTGGTCTATGGGCGGCCCCCGCCGAGCATCCTCCCATACAATCACGGGGCTACATCCATCGACAAGGTGGACTGCTAGTTGGTGGATCGGGATGCTCTCCTTGAGCAGGCCCGCGAGCACCTTCCCCATGTCCAGAACAGGATGAAGCAGCGATATGATCTGGCCATCAGGAGCTTTCCTTCGAGGAGGGCTCTTGGGTCTAGCTGAAGTTGCAACCACACCGCCAGCTCTCGCTCCGATCTTCGGTGTCCCACAAGTTTGCACCCCGGTTCTTTGGTCCCTATCGGGTGGCTGCGCGGGTGGGGCTCGTGGCCTATCATCTGGAGCTACCATCTTCCACCCGGATCCACGATGTCTTCCACGTCTCCCTACTCAAGCCGTTCCAGGGAACCCCTCCGTCGACCGCCCCTGCTCTACCATACAACAACGACCACGACAGCTCACCGCCCGACGACCGTCCTCAACCCTACCAGCTCCTGGCATAGTGCTTTCTCAAGGGCCACCGCCAGTTCTTGGTGCAGTGGGAAGGCAAACCATCCGAGGAAGCAACCTGGGTCGACGCCATGGTCCTCCACCACGCCTATCCAGACTTCAAGTTTGAGGACAAGCTTGTTTCGGAGGAGGGAGAATTAATGCAGCGTCAGCTAGGAAGGCGACCGACCGTGTCTACTATAGATGCGGCAAACAGCAGCAGCAGTAGTTAGTTAGTGCGTTTAAATTTTTCCTTAAATAAAGCATTTAGTGGTTATCATTTAGCAGTTATGGTGTGAGTGGTTATCCACTTCTTTAGGGACTTTGTTATCCAATTGTTGAGGAATAAAAGGGGAGAGGAGAAGAGATAATGGGAGACTTTCACTGCCACCAAGTCAGGTTCGAGGCACACCGTCGATTCCGACCAGTGGCTTTGTTACAGCTGACCTTCTTTAGTCGCCGGAAGCAGTTCTCGACTACGATGGCGGCGCCATCATCTCTGTCCTCTAGTCTCCGATCGGGGATGAGAGCATTCTACCGGCGTCACCCGGAGGGGACACATCACAAACGATGGGGAATGGGTAGACAGAGACAGCAGCGAACCAGTAACTATGGATGCTATACTCACCAGCGGGCAGCGGACCTACCCAATTAAGTTCCAGAGTGTAGAAACCCCCTGCATACAAGCTGTTTTTTTAAACACAGAGTGATCTACACTTACTTGTGTCATTGTCAGCACTCTTCAAGTTTGTTTGCTCCGGTTAATACCATGGGAGATGCATGTTTGTGGAGTGGGAACAACCAATCATGAAAACCATACTACCTTGCTGCCTTTGGAAGAAGCAATTGCTTTGCTCAGAAATTTTCAACACAGAAAGAGATACTAACAACTAAGAAACAGAACATCAAGGCTGCAGACAGGTGCAGCAAAAATTACCTATGCATGAACATTTGTTTCACAGAAAATCCTTCGGTCTTTAAATGTTGTACCAACAATGCACATATTAAAATGGCTTACCAAATATTTGGTGCAAATAACTTATTTAATCACCGCCACACCTGAACTCCATATTACATTTCCATCAAGTCATTCAGGTGTATTGATCTCACAAGCAGATCTCTAATTCCCACATGATTTAAGAAGGCTTACATAGAGGAATTGTGTCAGGACCTCCGAAACCAAGTCATGCCTATACAAGTAATTGAGGAGAAAACAATACATGTATATATCCATATACAAAAAAAGAGCAAACATATCGTCAGCTTTTAAAAGTAGAGCTATACTATTTTTGTAACACACAAGCGTAAGCAGATAAATTCAGTTCATTTTTCTTTGACGATTGTGACGTATAGACAACAAATTTGAAGGTGGGGCCAGTTCCGTTGGAAAGCTCTCATCATAAGCTTTCAATCAAATACTCGCACACCTCCAATAGACTCTGTATGTGAAAGATATGATCGTTTTAAATCAGAGCTATTAGGCTGATTCCGAATTGAACTAGAATTGAAGCTGGGTTGGCCTGGACTTATTTTAGTAGTAGTGCTGCTCCCTCACCATAGTTCCTAAGTAGAATAATATCGCATGACTTAGATAGCAATCCATCCACAATAAGAAAATTATGAACTCCTAGAAACGAGCTCACCTAATAATTCAACTATCATGCACGTACTCTTGTCATAAGTCTTTGCCTAGTATCCTGTGAAGGAGTGTTGTGTGTATCTAAGGAAGTAATGTCCTCGTCATCATCCTTCTGGTTCTGAGCGTAGCGGTAAGGGCATACTATTACTGGTGCTTTTGCCGGTAGAAGGTGGATGCGATTGTCTTGGTGTCGAGGGGGTGAAGACCCCAAGGCTCAGTGAATGCTCCCTTAAATTCCTCAAGGAGACCAGCCATGACCTTCGGTCCTGTGCAAGCTAGTACACGAATGCTTTGACTTGGGGCAGTCTAGCCCTGCTAGATCACTTGTTGTCCTTGGCGTGAAAAGGACATCCTGAGGCACGCAAAGTCCCAAAGTATGGGTCCAAGCATGCGCAGCCACTTGACGCCGAGTATGATGTCAAAACCTTCTAACGAGATGGCAAAATAGTCAAACTGGAATGCCTCTTGACCGATATTGATCTGCAGGCTGCCGTAAACTCCGCTGTAGGTGAGCCGATCCCCATTAGCCACAATCACCTTCAACCCTGTGCCCCATTAGGCACAATCACCTTCAATCCTATGCGCGGATGAAGGGCAATTTCTGCATGAGCAGCTGCTTCTTCTAATCTAAAATTGTGGGTAGACCCCGTGTCGAGGATGGCAATGAGTTCTATGCCCCCAATTGAGACCTTGAGCATCAAAGTCTCACTCTCACGCATGCGTCACGCCACGCCAGCGTAGGGAGATTTCGGGTCATCGCTCTTCATCCTCCTACTCTATGTGACCGTAGTGCAAACATGCCTTTGCACCAATGGTTTGTGTGAACTTTTCTTCGCAATTGTATCGAGTCCCACCTCTTGCCTTGCCTCGCATCTCATTGGGCATCAACACCCTCTGTGGGTGATGTCGTGGCACCGCCTTGTTGGTGTGTGCCGCTGTTAGGGTGTCTTGAATGGCCACCGAGACACCGGTGTGGTCGCTTCTCTTGGGGTGGCCCCGGTCAACGAGTCACTATAGCGGTATTGAACGCCACTACGAAGGTCGTGGTGATGTTCCTTGTTGTTTTCTTGTATCTGCCCATGAAGTTCATAGGCCCATGCTAGACTCATGGTGACATCCAGGTGGCCGGTGCTTGTAGCTCGGCGCCGATGCAGTGGTGACTTTTAACACCACAATGAATAGCCGATTTGTTGTTCCTCCGAGAGTGTGCCCATGTGACTAAGGAGCCCAAGGAACCTCTTGGTACTCAAACAAAGCCTGCACTGAGGGCGGCGAGCTCGCCAAGTGGATTGTGTCGCATGGGCGCCCAAAGCACAGTTGTCCATCTCCAGAAGCGCCTCCAAACGGTACCATTCCCCTCTAGTCGCGTGTACCATTGCTATGCCGATCCGTCATGTGAAAAGTCGCAAGCCACACTTTCTCCTCCTCGAGGGTTCCTGGCCCCAAGAATTGCTTGTAGCGACCGAGCCAAGGCAAGGGTTCGTTTTCCCATCATAAACTAGAAAAACCAGTTTATGATAGCGAGGAGCACGCCTTACGTGGCGCCTGCTCGTGCTCCAAAGCAGGTATGGTCGCGCAGATGTTTGTCGCCGAGACCTCGCACCCACTAGGAACGATGTTCTTGCTATTTTCCACCGCCAATGGGCGTACACCAATGGCCGTGGTGCGCCTTCTCGTTGATCACAACGATGTCGATCTTGGCATCCATTTTTTGAGCTTTTTCATGATGGCGCTAGTCAGGTAGATAGTGTCGAACCCTTCGCCTGCTGCCCATTGTAGGGGATTGTGCAATACCTGCTCGATATATACCAAGTTGTCACGGTCCAAGGATTTTTGAGTTTGGGGAGAGAGAGAGAGAGGAAGAAATGCACATGGAGGGCTCAAAGCAGGAAGAGGGACTAGAGAGGAGATATTAGATATAACTTCTTTCCCGACTTTATTCCATAAGTTGCTAATCTCTTTACCTAACAACCTTATCTAACAACTTAACAAAAGGGTAAAACAACTTAACTAACTAGTGAGGCAAATGTTGTCGGCTTGTCGCTGCTTCCTTAGCTTGTCAATGCCATGCCATGCTCATGCTCTGCGCCAACTATAGGAGAGGCCCCACATGACATCACTACTACTGCATCGCCTCATCTCATGATTTTCTCATCACGCCGTAGGTATGAGCCGGCAAGGATAACATTATCACCGCCGTTCTAACTTCAATCGGCAAGTGATAATATAATCGCCGGTTCTAACTTCAATCGGCGGGATAATATTATCACCGCCGCTTCTAACTTCAATCGGCAGTGATAAGAATAGTATAAATTTCCGCAGAATGGAGGCAATATCATTGCGGTTTAATAGAGAACCGCAAGGATAAGAAGATATCACCGCCGGTTTATATATAAACCGGTAGTGATTTATCATTGCCGGTTCTATAGTAAAGCCGGCAATGATAAGACCATTTTCACCGCCGCTTTACTATAGAACCTGCAAGGGTATTACTGCTCATATGAAATCATAAGAAACATTGTAATTTATCTCGCATGTAACATATGAAAGCATAATTAGTTAAAAAGAATATATGAAAGCAAATTTGTAATTTGCGGGATATGTATTAATTAAAATACGTAACATTTACAAAACATAATTAAGTATATCGTCTATTATTACATATTTAGTCCTAATTATAATAGGCCAATGGCGCGAAGCCCTATATCCAAAAGTCGTCGCTGTCCTCCTCCTCCTCGTCGCCGGAGCTACCGCTTGATGACTGATCGGAGTTGCGGCGGTGCTCGTCCTCCTTCTCCTCCGAATCCGATTCGGTGGCGGAGTTGGTCTTGCCCCAACGCCGCAGTTCCTCGCCGCCGCTCATTTGTCGCTGCCCCCTCCTCCTTCTCCTCCTTTGCCTCCTCTTCCTCCTCCTCGCTTCCACCTCCTCCTCCTCCTTCTTCTCCTCCTTCTCTAGCGATTTGAGTGGGGCTTTGCCCAACACGTGCTTCTTCTTGGGGGTGCCATTTTGCAACAATAGTGGATTGTGTGGGGGTGCCATTCTTGCAACAATAGTGGCATTATATAGAGGCGAATGGGAAGGGCAACAGTTGGCAGAGGAATGTGAAGCGCAACGGTTGGCGCGGCAGAGGAATGGGCAAGCGCGACGTTTGGGTTGGCGCGCAATTTGAAGGGTGGGACTTATCATCACGGTTTATATTACTAATGGCAAAGGATAATCGATATCACCGCCGTTAATACCTATAACCTGTAGTGATATATTACTTAGGTTTACTTTACAACCGCAAAAGGATATTTAAAGTTTATCGCCGGTTCGTATATTCAACCGCGAAGTGATATGTATTTTCCGCAAACCCAATTTTCCCAATGAGTATGACCTTATCATCTGCTAAATTATTGAATAAATTATAATTCATATTGTAGTGGATGTTTAAGTAATAAAATTGCTAGATGGACAATTATGCATAATTGTAATTAATTTAATTAATGAAAATTTGGTTATATGGATTTTTAATAGTAAAGATTGCTAGATGAATTATAAATAGTGAGAATTGCTAGTTGAATATTTAAATAATGGGAAATGGTAGATGGATTTTTCCAATAATGAAAGTTGGAACATAAATAATTATTTAGAAATATCCTTATATTCAATTATATGCTTGTTTGTTGTAGATTAATTTAATTTAATAGCTAGCGCTACATAACAAAATGAAATGTAGAAATCTTCTAAATAATTAAAAATGCTAGATGGATATTTAAATAGTGAAAAAGGTTTGATGTAATATATAGGCAAAATTGCTAGATGTATTTGTAAAACTAATCATTTACAATTATATTGTTATTTGCATAAATTCATATCCATTTTAGTGATGTAGTGGATGTTTAAGTAATAAAATTGCTAGATGGACAATTATGCATAATTGTAATTAATTTAATTAATGAAAATTTGTTATATGGATTTTTAATAGTAAAGATTGCTAGATGATCAATTATAAATAGTGAGAATTGCTAGTTGAATATTTAAATAATGAAAAATGGTAAATGGATTTTGTAATAATGAAAGTTGGAACATAAATAATTATTTAGAAATATATCCTTATATTCAATTATATGCTTGTTTGTTGTAGATTAATTTAATTTAATAGCTAGCGCTACATACCAAATTACAATTATATTGTTATTTGCGCTTATGTGCTTATAATGTGTTTATCATTTTAATTAATTAGCAATGCATGACTACTGTAAAGAATAAATTATTTTGATATCGTTTGTTCATATAATGAAATGTAGTTTGATATAATTAATCGTAGATGAACCGAAGGTGGATGTATGACACGGACCATCGCGGTCCGTAGTTTTTAATGGTGTGACTTGTTTTCAATGCGGTCATGGCACACAAGTCGAGAAACCTGGTGGACTATATGTGTTGTCCATGCGTTGATTGCAAAAATGAGAAGATGTTTTGTAACATAGAGTCGATACGTGCACACTTGCATCGAAGGGGTTTCAAGGCTGGCTATACCTGTTGGACTGAGCACGGTGAAGATGATATTGTACATGAAGGGCAACACATTGATGAAGATGATATTGTACATGAAGGGCAACACATTGATAAAGATGACGTAGACAACGATATGACGGTGGAAGATGTGTTCGTTGATACCCACGAAGATGATCTAGATCAAATGTTTGCGTGATGGGAGGGGACTTCACGAGTGAAAGGGAGTTTCAAAAGTTCCAACAGATGGTAGAGGACTCTACAACGCCATTGTACCGGGTGCAAGGAGGAGCACAGAAAGCTGCATACCGTGCTTTCACTACTGCAGTTGAAGGCAAGCAATGGTTGGTCCGATAAGAGCTTTACTGAGCTGTTATGTCTCTTGTGGGACTTGCTTCCAGAGGGTAACGTGTTGCCTTCAACTACGCATCGTGCCAAGCAGTTGTCCGCCTGCTGGGACCGGAAGTACAAAGAATACACGATGTCCAAACGATTGCATATTGTATCGCAATGAGTTTGCGGACATGGATGCATTTATTGTTTGCAAAGCAAAGCGGTATAAGGGCAACGACGCAGCGATATCGAGAACGAAGATGTCGGGTGAGGCGAAGAAGAAAAGGTGTCCCCGTAAAGTGGTGTGGTATTTCCTATAATCCCCGCCTAAAGCGATTGTTTATAACAAAAGGCATGCCTAATTGCTATGATGGCACGCCAAGAGCGTAAGAAGGATGGAATGCTCGACACCTGGCGATTCTCGTGCAATGGAGGAACATCGATGTAAAATATAAGAAGCACTTTGCATATGATGTGAGGAATATAAGGTTCGGGTTGAGTACGATGGGATGAATCCTTTTGGCAACATGAGTAGTCGCACAAAGACTTGGCCGATGACTTTATGCATCTACAACCTTCCTCCTTGGCTTTGCATGAAATGAAAGACATTATGATGCCACTATTGATCCAAGGGCCCGTGCAACCCGGCAATGATATCGATGTGTACCTCAAACCATTGGTTGAAGATCTTCTAATATTGTGGAACGATGGTGTATGGTATGGGATGAGTATATGAAAGGACCGATATGTCGCCTAGAGGGGGGGTGAATAGGCGAATTAAAAATTTGCAATTAAATAAAATCACCCGAGGATCAAACCCGGACTGTCCGGAGTAATTGTCCAGATAGTCCGGAGTAAATGTCCGGATAGTCCGGATAGGTGACCTCGAAATGAAATTTTAAATCTTTGCAAATTTTCAACAATCTAGCTGAATACAAATACTCTAAATGATGTCAGGTACCTGAGGAAAATATAGATCTAGAGCCAAACACTGAGATAAAGTAGATCAGGGCTCCAAAAGATCCAGGGACTACGAACCCTAGCACAAGCAAGTAAAGAACACAAAGACAACAATTTTTTACCGAAGTTCGGATTCTTGAAGGGAATCCTCGCTCGCTGAGGAGGCACAAAGCCCGGTCCCTCTTGACCCCTTTCCTCCCGGTGTTGCACTAAGCACTCGCGGTCTTCACTTCTTGCCTCTTTCCTTTGTGAGGCGAGACTTGCCTTCACAAATGACCAAGGCTCTCCACACGAAGTCTTGGAGGCTCCCGGTGACTCCTTGCCATCTAGGAGCCCTTCAAACTCCAAGAGTAAAAAATACGCCGCGAAATCGACTTGGAGGATGAAATTTGTGCTCAAGAATCAACAATGCAAGCTCAAGGCACTTAGATCCCTTCTTTTCTCCCCAAAGATTCAAATCAAAATGAAGATTCAAGGGGAGAAAGAGGCTAGGGCTCAAGAGAGTGAGAGAATGAGCTTAAGAATTGAATGTCAGAATGAATGAGGTGAGGTAACTGTTGGAAATGAAGTGAGGGCTTAAATAGGTCACCCAAAAATCCAACTGTTACACTTGTGTCAAGCAAACCCCGAGTATCCGGACAAATAGTCCTGAGTGTCCGGACTTAACTTGGTTTGCACACACCGAGAGGGTGAGCCCGGAGTGTCCGGACAAAATCTCCGGATACTCCGGACCACCCCGGATACTCCGGACATAATAACCCCGGAGTGTCCGGACAAAATGTCCGGATACTCCGGACTTACCAGATAAAACCAACCGAGGACCCCAGCCTGGAGTGTCCGGACTTAATGTCCAGATACTCCGGCCTTACCCCCTCGGCCAGGAGTACCCTTTGAAAGGAAATGCACTGTTTTAAAAATCTTTTGAGATGCAATTTTTATTCTATGAGCACAAGCATATCCTAGAAGCGATTTTCCGTCGTATCCCCCTTAATAGAACGGCTATCCTTAGACTCAATAAAATAAAAGATTTACAACTAAGGTCTTGATGCCGCTTTTTCAAATTTTAATTTCGGTGGGGATCTCCAATCGCCTTTCCAACGATGATATCTTCTTGATCAACGCATAGAATCTCATTTACAACGTTAGTATACATAATTGTGTTGCCATAAATCACCAAAACTCTTTGAGGGGCCTAGATGCACTTTCAATCTCCCCCTTTTTGGTGAATTGATGACAACACAATCGAATTTGGATAAATTTGAAATGATAAAGTATTTGGAATACCAAATACACGAGGAAGCTCCCCCTAAACATGTGCATTGAAGGAGTTTGAGATTAATATCAAATGCACATATTTACTGGGAAAATTTAGAATGTTTAGAGAGCTCCCCCTAAGTGTTTGCTTTTGAGGGAATATAACATGATATAGAGCAGATAATTTGCGCAAATGGATATGACATGTTATCACACAAATGCATAACGGAAAGGAAATTGATATTAAGCAAAAGATAATTCGACGACCAGTTCAACAGCTAAATAACACAATTACAAGCACAAGTTCATCTAATAGGCAACGACGATAAGCAAATAGACGAATAGCTAAAGCAACCAAACAAAGCAAAACAAGATAACACACTCTCCCCCTTTGGCATCAAAACACCAAAAAGGAAGAGTCTACGGACGATCATCACTCGTCTCTCAAGGCTCATAGTCATCTTCTCGCCGCCGCCGCTGCCGCCACCGACACGACGCCGGTGTCAAGGCTAAAGTCCGAAGAGCCGCGAGTAGCGGAATCAATCAGAGGTGCAACATCGACTCCTCGACTCATCTTCTTTGGCGGGAATGTCCTCACCTGCTTGGCGGTAGGCACGAACTTCGCGGCGATGCTCACGCAGCGCACGACGGTCTCTCCTTGACTTGCTCGTACATATCTCGCACAGCAAAACAGGCACTTGAGCATCCTCTTGATAGTGTCTCGACTGGTGACAGGAGAGCCAGGAGGAGAGACTCGCGCCGCTGACGATGGAACTGGCGCAGGAGCTGGAGGAGGCACAGAAGTGGAGGCACGGGACGGACGACCCCGAGGGCGCTTCTCCAAAGGAGCTGCAGGAGCTGACGAGGGTGACTGAGGACGGACCTTATAGGATACATGCTCCACGTCCTTCACGAAGTCGAGGCCCGTGACATGATCAATCAGAGCCATAATGAAGGGTGCGTACCCGCAGCTGCTGGAATTGCTCATGGAGTTATGGCGGATGGCCTCCCAGATGAAATCCATGATGTCAAAGCCATGAGTGCGCTCAACCAAGTGAAACAGCAGGTTCCGAACATGTGAACTAATGGCTGATGCATCCCCTTCCTTGGGCCAAAGAGTGACCTGAAGCAACCGGAGAAGGACAGCAGGCACTGGCTTCAGACCCTTTATGGTGCCAACCACGAAGTGCTGAGATGAATCATACAAGTCCTCAAGCTGCTCAGGAGTCATAACCTTCTTGTCATGCAGCTTTGCATCACCGTCAACTGATCTCAGATGCAGAACTCTAGCAAAGGTCCTCTTGGTGGCCACATACCATAGATTGTCAGTCATCCACCAAATAGCATCATGCTTCTTATCAAAGTACAAAGTAGCATAGAACTGCATAATTATCTCATCATTCCACGGGTAAAGAAAACTTATGATGTCCTTTACCTTATGACGCTCACAAATCTGGATGACTTCATCAAATACAGGATTCTGAGCTTCAGATATGTAGAGCCAGTCAATTCTTTTCATCTTCGTCACTGGGCGCTCCATGGGAAGAAGAACAGTCTCATAAAAATCAGAATGGAATCTGTTCCAGAACCGCTTGTCAACATATTGATCCTGGTGAAACTCAAGCGGGTCCTTGTTCCTTTGCGCTACAATAGCCTTGCCTTTCCCAGACCCCACCCGATAGTCAACCACCCGAAGCGGCATCATCTGACCGTGGTACCTCCACACGGGCTTATACTTCTCCAACGGGCCAATCGCTTCACGAGTTGTTTGATGATGCTTCTTCTTTGCTCACGGAGCCTAGCATGGGCGTCCGGATGCTCTTGACTTGTTGCTCTTGAGAACAAATTGAGCAGAGATGGAGCAATGCAAGTGCGGTAAGAAGATTGGCACGGCCTTGACTGACTTTCTTGACGGTACGCCGGTGCCTCTTGGAAGGGCTAGGCAACGACGATGAAGGAGGTGATTCAACAGACGCTTGTTTACCTTTAACTTCGGAAGTAGACATCCGTAGGAGACAAGATTGGAGTGACAAAAGGTTCGAATGAAGACAAATTATACAATTAAAATTTTTGGGCCAAAGGAGACTGCCTTAGCTCTGAAGAATCACACTAGGAAATAGATATTTGCCATTGTAAGGATCTTACAATTATTCACAGAAAGGAGTTCAGCAAGACATCTATTCTGACTTCCCGGGATAAGGCTCCTTTGTGGAAAAAGAAATTAGTATTTTGGATCCTACCTTATTGGCAGCACCTGAAAGTTCGACACGCAATCGACGTCATGCATATAGAGAAGAACGTGTGTGATAGCTTGCTTAGTATCTTATTAGACATACCTGGCAAAACGAAAGATACACTTCAAGCAAGGATGGACCTCGAAGATATGAAACTGAGAAAAGAGCTGCATCACGAAGAAATGGATACAGGCAAAAAGTACCTTCCCGAAGCCTGCACTACTAGAATTCCGAGCTTTTGCAACGGTGAGAAATCGTTGCAATAGGGCTTATTTCGTTGCAATATGTACCAATAGCCACAATGTCACTATCGCTAATGCAGCGTGGCTATTAATTGCGTGGTCCAAAGTTTGGGCCACGATTTACGTTTTGTTGCAATTGTAATGCTAATTGCAACGGAAATATGTGTTGCATTAGTCTGTAGTTGCAATGACGGTTTGACGTGGCAATAGTCTCAATTGCCGTGGCAATACTAGTCTCTATTGCCACGCTCTCATGCGTTGCATTAGATAGTAGTCGCAATGACCTTAATACCGTGGCAATATTTTTTATTGCCGTGGCAATAGAGGCCTCTATTGCCACGCTTTTAGACATTGCATTAAACGTAGTTGCAAGAAAAACCAATCCATGGCAATAAGTGAGATCGTAATTAAATAATTTTCGTGGCAATATAATATATTGCAATTAAATAACTTCAAGCAATAAATTATAACAACGATCTATATCTCAGAGTAATTCATTTTTTCGCAACGAGGCATCAATGCATATTGCAATAATATTTGCTTGTATACCGTTGTTGCAAAAGAAATGTACTCAAATTAGAAATTGTATGAACAGTAAATATCAATTATAACCATCAAATCATATATAAGAGCATTTGTAACAATCTTTTCAGTATGTACAAACATCAAGCAAAAGAGACCAATAATAGAATAATTTCATAGTAATCTCGAACGAAAACTATAAATTTCTCAACTAAGATTGCGATAACAGAACTAATCTATTGACTAGTGACTTGAGAATAGGTTGTTCCACATTGTAGACTTGCTTGAGTTGACCATGCCATGAGACCAGACGCTCCGCTCACATTGTATCCTCCTGTTGAATAAAAGCATGGTTTATTATTTTGAGCACAAACAAATCCAAAATGAAATTTTATAGGCTGCTATATTGTAAATACTAGCAGATTAGATGAAAGGACTCGACAAAGCCCATGAGCTCAAGTTAAACTAAACAACTACTTAGTTGATCTTACCAAAGCATGCAAGGAATGAATAAACGAAGGAAACAATGGTTGCATCACTTAAGCATGAAATTGACATGTTGATTAACTTTAAGTGCTTATCTGTACACTTCAACCTAACAAAAAAATGATAGCATGTTTTGCACTAACTCAATATATTTGCTACCCCAAATGGTTGTGCTTACCTCATGTACATCAACAAGCTTGTAAAGCTGCTGAACTAACTTCTCAATGGATTCAGCAGTTCCAGGAACAACAGTTGTAATGCATGAAATACTGTTTTTCAAATGAGCCAACAAAGAAGGCTCGCCAAGAGTATGATCTCATTAACATCTAGTCCGGCACAACATAACAAGAAACATAACTTTTTATTAAAAACTCAGATATTGTAGCCCTCATGAGCAAAGACCCTGTTACACTACTTGGTTATTGTCGTAGTTTATGTAGCATTCATACATCCACACATCATCTAGGATTAAGATATTTACATAAATCCAATCTAGGATAAAGTTTATGAGAATATTCGCACAAAAGCGAGGCCGTGTCCAAGGCTAGCTAAAGAGCACCTAATGAAGTTATAAATCCTACATTATTACATTTCCGAGATGGTTTAATAAATGAAAAATGGTACCAGCTAATACCATCTTCTCTTCCTCCAGTTCCTCGCAAGGACTTCTCTAGCTTCGCTTTTAGTACCATCTTCTTCCACTCCGTTCTGCAAGAAGCATATGATATACACTACTTGGTTATTGTCGTAGTTTATGAAATTGATGTATATCACTCGGTTTAGCATAAATACATTACACTTGATAGTTTGATAATGAAAATGTATTATTATGTTTGATCATATAGAGAAAGAATAATGTGCTTTTTTCGCCAATTCTAATGTTCTTAACCTAGCATAAGGCTCTTCACAACTAAAGCATATGCATAAAGAGATAACAAGTCAAACCACTCGTGATATCAACCCCGTAATAATTAAAATTGCTTTGGAGTTCACACATTTATTGAGTAGCATATAGCATCCTTTAAAACATGTTATTGCAATTACCAAATCAGAGGAACAACATAAGTTATCTTTCACCAAGCAATGGTTGAGTTAGAAAGGGTCAAGATTTCTCGAGATAAATTGAAGAATATCATGAGTAGACATGGTAAATCCCTCCGAGATCCAGGATATTCTCTTGACAAAAATGTGAGAATGATGTCACCGTTAAGATGGACAACATGTACTCTATGAAGCAGGAGGAAATTGAACTACAAGCAATAGTAAATGTGATCAAGGAATACTTTCTCGTCCAAGATACCAACAAGAAGTTTTTAAGTTGACATGAGAAGACAAATAAATAAAAGCTTCATATAAAAAAACTCCAGATAGAAAACAAACTAAAGTCTTGATCACTAGAAGTGGTCACAAGAAATAAAAAGTTATTGGTTTCATAGAAATTGCTAGAACAGCACAAAAGGGAAAAAATTAAACAAGAAAAGAATTCTTATTACTGTTAGGGTTTGCAACTTTAATACCTAAAACTAGAAGCTAGAACAAAGGTAGAAACCAAAATATAGTAGTCTTAAACTCAAAAAGTCCTACCAATTCAACACCAGAGCTTACAATCTTAATGTATAGAAACAAGAAGAGACAATTGACAGTTAATCCATTTAAGCAGAGCTCACAATCTTAATGTATAGAATCAAGAAGAGACAATTGGTGGTTAATCCATTTAAGCAATCACTAGCTAAGCTCGCATATATGGTAGCGCAATACATTATAATAACCGTATCTAAATTAAATCATGAGTCTCATCACCTATCTTGCTTGAATGATCCCATAACTTACTAACAATCGGGATGACAGAAGAAGAGGACCTCACCTTAGCAAATGAATAACCATCAGTATGACAGGAACCACCTCAACCCAATCTATAGAAGGAGACAATCAAGTGAAGGACCAAAGGAATTAGGCAATTAGCAGATTTGATTTAAATATAGTTGAAAGAAGAAATTTCAAGAATTAAATTCATAACTTACTTATGGAGAGATTTTGCTCTTAATCCAAAGCAATCGAACACTTGGGCCTAATTTTTCGAGCTCGTTAAACTATTTTGGGCTAAGTGACTTTTCAATATTTGGCAATTGGAAGACTAAGAAAACTTGAATTTTGTGAGACTGCTGGGTAATATTCATCAAAGGTCATCAAATCCTTTGATAGTGGTTAAAAGAGATGGTGGATGCATAGTAAGGATGGTGGCTTCAACTATGCATCAACATACATAGCTGCTCTTTGGTTAGTTGCTAAATAATAATTGATATGATATATTTTTATAGTTGATGTAGTCTATTTTGTCACAGACTATAGATTTTGTGAATTTTAACCTTTTTGTCTCTGCTTTTATGGAGGTATTGGCTTAATGTCAAGAAAGCGTAATGGATAATATATGTAATGAAGTTGGCCAATAGCATTTTGATATGTTTTTCATTGTAAGCTCAAAGAGGCATTTATCTTACTCAACACATGTTATTGTAATCTTTGTACTAATAATTTTTTAAATGAAGAGAACCAATATAGATATTTATTCCTCAATGGGCTTTTAGTGAATCTTTTGTGCTATTCAATTCAGTTTGCCAGATGGCTGGTTGGCTCCTAGATCAAAAAGAAAATAACTTTCCAAAAGTGCATCATGTTGGGTTTGACCTTGTTCTTGGAGCAGATGGCAAGCGCTTCCAAACTCGTAATCTTGAGGTGGTTCTATTGGTAGAGATACTTGATGAGGCTCCAGCGTCTCACCGAAAATGGTAAGTAGTACTATTGTGGAATTTTGCTTTGTTGTTTTAATAATCATTCAGGTTAAATATGATCATGATTTTATTCAGTAAAATTGTTGAGTGGATGATGAGGAACTAATACTCTCCAAGCAAAAGCTAACTCGATAGTTCTCTATTCTAAACAATAAGTTTAACAAAATTACCTACTCTCCAAGCGAAGATAGCGGTGAATTCAGCTAGTAATCAATTGTAAAAACACCAAGTCCAATATTGTATATCGTTACTCAAGTGATATATTGTGAACTAATTCATTTTCTCTCGAATTTTCTCAAGTATATCCTAAAATACCTAAATGGAATATCATGTTCCACTTTCTTGAATAGAGAGCATACCAAGAAAGCAATTGAAACCCTAAGCATGATGAGAAGCAACTAAACTAGTGATGAGACATATCGGTTCCTTCCTCCTCTCGCCCATACATCCACACATGGCGTAAAACACACCATTACTGATTCTCCTAACATGGCTAAATCTGGAAATGTTAACCTTGGGGACGACCGGAGGGGAGGAGCCCGTGGAGTGGATGGCCGGAGGAGGAGCTCGGATCTGGCGGGGTTGCTGCGTTGGAGGATGAGGCGCAGCTACTTGGCGAGCCGACCGAGGGGAGGTCACGGATCTGGAGCAGAGCTCGAGCGAGGTGAAGTCCATCGGGCGGGGCGGGCGCGCGTGGAGGAGGCCCGAGCCGTCCCCGAGGGCGTGACGGGGCCTGTGGAGGAGGGCGGCGGTGGGAGGCCAGCGGCAAGGGAGGCTGTGGTGGGAGGACCGGTGGCGGCGGGAGGACCAGCGGTGGCGGAGGGCGGCGCGATTGAGCGAGATGGCCGGTTGGAGCGCGTAGGGGCGCGGCGGCTCGCCAATTCAACCGGGCAGGGGCGCGGTGCGGTGAAGACAGAGGGAGAAGGGACGACTCAGAATTGTGCGTGCCTGGAAGAGCAGGAGAGAAGAAGCGGCTCAGAGAGAGCTAGACAGGCCGGGCTTCAGCGCGTTCGTTGGAGACGCACTGGGCTGGATCACACCGGTGTCTATCTCCACTATTTTTTTTCCCTAACCGAGAAGGCCCACGCAGGGTTATTGCAACAGAAAATAAATCATTGCTATAAAATTAAAATTTGCCACAAAAAACAATATTACAGCAACAACATTTATCCGTGGCAATAAAATCTTATTTAATGCAACGATTTTATTTTTTGTTGCAATACGACCAACCTTTTGCCACGACAGTGCACAATATCACAACGCACATTAAATCGTGGTAATATATTGAACGTATTGCCACAATTTTCCAAATCGAGGCAATAACACCACTCTAATGCAACAAAATTTATGGTGTTGTAAAAAGTTTCGTGGCAAAAGCCCGGATTTCTAGTAGTGCTGCTACACTTTGAGCAAGAAAGAGAAAATTAGCGTTTGCGAATGCTTGCACGGAATCAAAGTTCCGTCTGGTTACTCTGCTAACATAAAGAGACTAGTCTCAATGAAAGACTTAAAGTTAATTGGTATGAAGTCTCATGATTGCCACGTGATGATGACACAGATGCTTCCAATTGCAATTAGGGGTTACGCGGAGAAAGTCCGAGACTCAATTATCAAGTTGTGTTCATTCTTCAACGCGATTTCACGAAGGCCATCGATCCATTAATACTAGATAAGCTGCAGAAGACGTGGTCCACACTGCATGCGGGCTTGAGATGTGTTCCTCCATCTTTTTTTTGATATTATGGTCCATCTCATTGTTCACATTGTGAAAGAGATACGGATTCTTGGTCTGTATTTCTACATCGGATGTACCCTTTCGAGAGATTCATGGGGTTATAAAGAAATATGTTCAAATCAAATCGACCGGAAGGCTGCATTGCCGATGGTCGGGAACTGTCGTGCTCGAATTCTACGGATTCGGACACTCAGGTATATTGTACTAGTCCAGGATCCCGCTAGTACACCAGGCTAAACAGGTTGAAGTACCACAATCATACACAGCGGAATTTAATAGTAGAAGTACTTCAATCATGAATAACAACGAGTTACACGGCCTTATGGCCACCTTATAATAATTCGCCACGCAGGGCAATAAATATCAAAGTAGCACAAGTTTATCAGCGGAAGCAAAATAGAACAAGGAACCCTTCATAACCACAGGCTACTGAGTGCGGCCCAACCCCTATTCCTCCTGGCCTTCGATGAACTCCTCCTCCCAAGCTGGCACAGCTTCATCTTCTGAGGTTTTGTCGATGCAAGAGTGAGTATACAACATACTCAACAAGTCATGCACAATGCAAGTCTATTACTACATGCATGGCTTATCCAACGGAAAGGCTTAATTGGTTGTTTTGCTTAAAGCAGCATTTCTTTAAACAGGTAATCCTATTAGATTAAAAGCCGTAAAACCAATATTAATAATAATTAATTTCTCAATTCTTTTCCAAGGGTTTGGCACAGAGCCCTAATTTGATTCTTTTGGCACACAGCCACCCATTCCACATTTTTATTTTGTAAATCTAACCCTTGATCAGTAATCACCGAGCAATGTCGATCTCATGACACACTATTCAATAGATTCACACACACACTCTGCAGAGGTCAGACACTTTACCCACAGATACATCGCTCGCCACACAAAGCGATTGATTGCAACAAAGTCTTTCAGAGACTAACACTTAGCGATGATCCTCTCGATGATTGCCTTCCTAACACTTTCCTCACACAGAGCCAAAGCTTAGAACAGCACATACCGTTAGATGGGTACCAAGTTGCAAAGACAGTACACTCCCCAAGCAGTTACACACTGTAATCACACCCCGAGGTATCAAAGGAAAGATATTAGAAACATATCTTGAACTAGGTCCGTCTCATTCCCACAAGTGGTTGTACACGGAACTCAGCTCAAAGGCTTGCAAGGTTAAGTCCTTAATTGTCCCTGCAAGACATCCATTTTATACATCTCGCACACACCTTCACAATCTTTCACACATCCGTTGCCACACAGCCCACAGCACGAAGCCTTCTTGCCACTTGCCCGGCCCAAATCATTTCCCACCCGGTTTTGCATTAATGCAACACATGCCAATGCCCACGTCATTGCATAAGTAGGACCACACAGGCCGCTACCCCCAATTCCATTTCATGACATCATCGCATTATTCCAAAATGCGTTCCATAATTGTTTAGTCAGTATTAATGTACTATTTAAAAGACATTCAACGCATACAAGCAGGCTAAGCGACTAATCATGGTCTAGCCTCCCGTGTTGGCATTAATGTAGCAACCAACATAATTTAGCATTCTAGGGTGACAAGGATTTCAGGGCATACATTGAGTATTAACAAGGTGGCATAACAAGATAGGTATTTTAGCTACCATTCCCACATAAGCAATATCATTTTTACTTAACATAGCATGCAATATGGAAATCAAATTATACTTTGAAAACTAGGCGCAAAATGGTCAAAGCATGACTTGCCTTCAAAAAGCAGTTGATCCTGGCCCGAGATCTGCGACGGGTCTTCGAATCCCTCCCCGGCGACTTCCGGCAACTCGGAGTCTAATCGGTACAAGCAAGCACACAATAAATATGCAATACAGATAGCAACATTAACACCAAAAATAAAATAAAAATCACCATTAAATAGTTCATATTTTTACAAATTTTTGGGCACTGGAATCACCCAAATCCGAGTTGAAACGCAAAAGTTATAGCGTTTACAAATTTGCTAAAATTCAAATAAAGAATAATCGAATTAATCCCTTTTATTTTTATACTGAAAATCCGGATTTATTCTCTCGACGACACGTGTCGGCACCAAAGCGAGCCACGTCGCCCTCGGTCACTGACAAGTGGGTCCCAGATGACATCATCTTGACGTCGGACGGTAATGGGTCATCACATCGACATGTGGGCCCCACGAACGATGACAGACCACTCGGCGATCGACACGCGGTGGAAAAACATCAAGCCACGCGGCGCAAATCTTCCCGGCCGCTGGATTCGAATCCAACGGTCGGCCTTTACCGAGCGGTGCACTGCTACTAAGCCTACGTGGCTTCATCTGAGCCGAGCATCCAAGCATCGACGGCCATTTTCAATGCAACGGCTACGGCGACGTGGATGCACGGATGCGGTCGGATGAAGATCCAACGGCGCAGCTATACCGAGCACTACCCAGGTCGTCATGCCTACGTGGCCTAACGAGAGCCGCACGATCACTGACCAACGGTCAGGATCTACCGGAGCATGCTCAACTCAATTCTTCGGAAAAGACGTGGCGCAACCTCGTTCGTTCGATGAGAATCCGACGGCTACACTTTACCGAGGGGTTTACAATTCCTAAGCCTACGTGGACAAACCAGAGCGGTTGGATGAAGATCCAACGGCCAAGATTTACTCGCACCGATTCGCACTGAAGTTAAAAGGGGAAAAACGTGGCTTTACCGTGAGCGTCCGATGCAAATCCGACGGCTGCTGGAGCTTGCGATGCGTCGAAGGAGAGGCGGCAGTGCTTGTCGCCGGAGTTGAGGAGGACGATGCGGTCGACGGCGTTCCCGAGCTTCTCCGGTCGAATGAAGTAACCACACGGATGCGGCGGGACTCAAGGGACTCGGAGCTGGTCTCAAGCGCGGCGGAGAGCGGCGGACGACGGCGGTGCGCGAAGAAAACCGAGGCGGAGGTGAGCGGCTACTACGGCGAGCTCCCGAGAGGGCTACGGTGGGTGGCTGAGCGCGAGAGAGAGGGGGAAATGAGCGGACGGGTGAGCTGCATGCAGTGGACTATATCCCTTGCCCGGACATGCCTTGGAGAACGCGCAATATCTCTGACAAGATCCACGGCGGCCAACGGAGGGCGGCGGTGCAACAGTCGCCGACTCCCGAGACCGTGCGGTCACATCGACCGTCCGATCACGATCCAACGGCGCGGATTGATCCTCAGCGTCGGCGAAACGGTATTCAATCACAGCCGTTCGATCAAGATCCGACGGCGCGGAGCGATGCGGCGTTAGGGTTTTCCCGGGCGAGCACAGTGTTGGGCCGGCCCAATACTGTAGCTAGCAATAATCCGGGTTTTATCAATAAAAATAATTCTAGTAATTTAAAGTATTTATTTGGAGCTCTAAAAATACTCGAAAAATTCTAGAAAAATTCTAGAAAATATTTCAGAGCATTTTGAGCCTAAGAAAAATATTTTCATTTATTTTTGGTAAATACTTTTTCTGATATTAATTAATCAAGAGAAGAATAATTCAATTAAATGTTAATTAAATCCCATAAATCCCAGAAAAATTAGATAAATTCAATTAAATGAAATTAAATGCAAATAAAGGTTTATTAACTCATAAGAATTTTAAAAACTCCAAAAATTTAAATTCGGCAATTTCGGGACATTACAGGAACCGAGGAGGTCATTGAGTTCTGCGTCGATTACATGGATCTCAAACCGATTGGTGTGCTCAGATCTCGGCATGAGGAAGGCTACAGGAAAGGGACACTAGGCGAGAAATCAAGACGTACTAGCAATCTAGCTGCATTTACACAAGCACATTTCACGCTTTTGGGACAATTAGTTGTGGTGGCCCAGATGTCGACATGCACAAGAACGTGCTATCCAAAACAAACCTGTGGAGGTCGAGGTTTGGCTCATGAGAAACATAGAGATAATTTCAGCGATTGGTTGCGTAGACACATGATGCGTCGGAGACAGACTACACTCAGTTGAAAGTGTTGGCTCAGGGACCGTCAACTACAATTCGGATATTCCAAGGATACGACATAAATGGTTTTACATTTTATACAAGAGCACAAGATAAAAAGAGCACCAATCAAAATAGCGGTATTCGTATAGATGCCTATGACAGTAATGGAAATAGGCAAACTTACTACGGATTCATAGAAGAGATTTGAGAGCTTGACTATGGACCTTTGAAGGTCCCTCTCTTTCGGTGCCAATGGGTCAGACTTCCCGGTGGTGTGAATATCGACAAGTACGGCATCACTACTGTGGACCTAAAACTCATCGGATATAGAGAAGAACCATTCGTACTTACTAATTCTGTTACACAAATCTTCTTTGTAATTGACCCAGCTAACAAGAAGCACCACGTGGTTATTCAAGGAAAAAGAAGGATTGTCGGAGTTGAGAATGTTGTCGACGAGGAAGAGTACAACCAATTTGATGAGCTTCCCCTTTTGGAGAGGACGTTGACCTAAGTACCATGGAAGAGAGTGACGGTTACGTACATACGCCATGATCATAACGAAGGTCTAATCATAGCTTAGTTGTAGTAATGAAATGTATGCTTTCTTTTGTATGAACGACATGTTTATTTTCTCATATGTAACAATTAATGTAATATATGCAATAATGGAAATTGAGGTTATGCTTTCTTTTGATCAAATTGAAAGTTTTACTTAATTGGTCGGAGATTAGCAAATCACTGCATTTGGATTTTTGTGGTTTTGACTGCACTTGAATTTGTTTGAATTTGACATCATTTGTTGTTTAATTTGCAAGCATTATTTGATTTTTCAAATATTAAAACAATTAAAATAGTTAGCAATCTGATTTTTATAATTTTAGAACCTAATAAAAATTTGGGGAAATATTTAAATAAAATATTGGATGTCCTATAGTATGCCTCCAAAAATTTTAAGAGAATTTGGATCAAATTTAATAGAATTTGGCCGTAACCTATCACTTTTGGGTTGTACATATGGGCCTAAGCGATAGATTATTCCGCTATCACTGCCGGTTGTATATATTGACTGGTAGTAATATTCCACTATCACTGCCGGTTGTACAATGGACCGGCAGTAATATTCCACTATCACTGCCGATTGTAAAATGGACCGGCAGTAATATTCCATTATCACTGCCGGTTGTAATTATTGATCAGCACTAATATACTATCGGTCTTGGGTTGTTTTATTGAACCGACATCGATAGTCCACCCTATAAATATACTTTTACCGCCTCTCCTTTTAGTTACCCTAACCCTAGCCGCGCCATCCTCTCACTTTTATTTGCTTATCGCCTCGGAGCTCCCGCCCATCGCGCCTCGGACCACCGTCGTCACCTCATGCCGAGCTCCCCACCCGCCTCGACTCGGGCCACCGTCGCCTCGCTCGCCTCGGACCGCCGTGTCACCTCGACTCAGCCCGGCCCCCGTCGCCTCCCCACCGTCGCCTTCACCTCCACGCTGTCTCCCCACCGTCGCCTCGACCTCCCCACCGTCTCCCCGCCGTCGCGTCGACCTCCCCACCGTCTCCCCACCGTCGCCTTGGTACTGCTCTTGCGATGTGTGAATGTGCATGTGCAGATGTGAATGTGAATGTGGATGTGCTAAGGGGCCAGTCAATTCATTTGGCTTAGGGTTCCAGTGATTCTTCATGTGAATGTGCAGATGAATGCTAAGGGGCCAGCCAATTTTGGCTTGGGGACCTAGCATGTGGGATGTGGGATAGTGTTCAGTGAGGATTTGGGACTGAAATAGACAATTTGTGACAACTAATTTGTGACAATATGTTCTTTTTGATTGGAATGGTTTTGTTCCAAGTAGCTCATGGCAGCGAGTGCTGGTACTTGGTTTTTTTTGGGAGAAAGTCTATTAGGTTTTGTATGCTTTATGTTTTCATTTAATGCCATTGATAATCGTGATGATGTATGGTTACTATCTGAACTTTTCCAGTTTCAATATATGGAACTGGGGCATCTGTTGATGTCCTCTTGATCTAAAAAAATGTTCAATTGCTATATGTCAACTAGTTGATCAAAACACTATTTGTTGATGAGTATTAGGCATTGAACCAGTAGACTTTACTCTATTTTCCTTAGTCTGATCAGTACTACATATCTGCCATTGCTCACTATCAGTGTTACTTCATTGTTTTTATACTGCTCTGTTCAGTTAATTAGTTGGCTACTGATCTGAATAATAATTGCTTGGTAAAATAGCTAGCTAACTAATCCAAACTTCATTTCATGATTCGCTTAGCAAATATTTAATCTATCGATCTGAATGTATCTTTGAACGAATATAACTGCTAACAAAGTGAGCTTGATTATCAATTTTTTAATTTGTATGTTAAGGTGGTAAGGGTTCAAACTAAGGTAAGGTTGTCACAAATTAGTCTATTACTCGTCCCTCGTGGTGAGGAGGGCCTTTGGGCAACCCGACATCGAGAACACTCAAAATAAACAAGTTGAGCTTTATGCTAGTTGCCTTGTTCATTTTTCGCCCTTGTGCGCTTTTGATCATTTTGCTCTATGGTTATTTATATTGCGCCCAAAAGTAAACTTCAATTTGGAGCTTTATATATATTCTTGAAAGATGTATACATGTGTTGTAAATATTTGTTTTGTATGATGTATACATGTGTTGTAAATATTTGTTTTGTGCCACTAATTGTAATAGTAAGTAGATGTAATAGTTGTAGTTCATTTAGTTAATACTCCGTTACCACGAGACTTTTGGGTGAGAGTGAGCATACACTTAAGTGGAGTATGGGTGTCACCTCTAAGTCCAACGCGTGTGAGGAATCGATTCATATTTCAGGTGCCCACGAGAGGTTTTCCGGGTGACTTTGGTGACAAAGGAGCATACACTTAAGTGGAGTATGGGTGTCACCTCTAAGTCTTTCAAATATTTGTATGTGTTCTTTTAAATATTTGTATGTGTTCTTCATGGAGTATGGGTGACTTTCGGGTGACGGTGAGCATACACTTAAGTGGAGTATGGGTGTCACCTCTAAGTCTTTCAAATATTTGTATGTGAGCAACGTATCTTGTGGACATAGATTGCCCTACCTATGTATGAAATTTCAAGATTCATTATATACCGAGAGCTTAAACTTGTCAGAATTTTCTCTTTTTTGTAACTCTCTGTATATAATGAATTTGATCTTGAAATTTCATCGTAGGCTATATATAAAATTGTAGGTTCAATTCATTATAAACTTGTCAATTCTCTTTTTGAAACTCTCAGATATAATGAATTTGAACTCACAATTTATACATAGGTAGCCTACGATGAAATTTCAAGATCTAGTCTTAATGTTTGAAGTAAATGGATGTGTGAATGTATCTTGTTTGAACTTGCATGTCGTCATATGATTCATGCTGTCGGTATCTGTATGGGATATCTTCTGGTTGAAAAGATGGTGCTTGGTTTGTTGTTTACAATGGTGGGGTGGTAGTTTGGTATTCAGTGATAAGCAAATATCATTTTAGTGTATTATTTGCAATTATTCAGAGTTACAACTTACAAGATGTTATGTTTCTATATTATTTTAGTATAGTAAAAGGATATTAGGCTTTGATGCTCAGGTTTTCATATTCTAGTTTGCAAATTCAGTGGGCAAGTGTGTTACTGAATTCTGATCTCGTGTCTTGATACTGAAAGTCTAAAACTAAAAGGGTTGTATTGTGCTTTAACCTACTGTCTAGCGTACGATTCATTTTTATAGTTAAGTAGCAATCCGATAGTTATCTTGGATAAGGGTAGTGTATCATGATCGCAAATCTATTGCTTTCATCTTGTTCCTGCAGGCTCCGACTGACATTATGTAGTGATTTAAGCCTTGAAATTGCATCTAGAGACGGTGATACAAGTGAATATCATTTCAGTTTGGATGGGAGCTTTTACTCAGTGGATTTTCAATATGCCATCAACCAGTCTTTGAATTTTTTGAATGTCAAGGAATTTTACCCATATGTATAGAATTGTAGGTTCAAATTCATTATATACCGATGTCGGGACCCGAATATGCAAATCCGGACCCTCTGTGTATACTGCATTAGTCCAGGATCACGCTAGTGCACACAGGCTCAACATTAGCGAATATCACAATCATACACAACATAAATAGATAAAAGACATAACATATTAAATATTACCAGTTGCATGACCTTATGGTCAACTTACTTAACAATGCCTCATAAGGCTGAACAACAAATTGAACTGCAATGAATGAAGACGAGGTAACCCTCAAGATACCACAGTAACCCACAAGGCTCGCACCCTAAACATTCGTCTCTTCATGGTACTCCTTCTTTAGCACTGATGATTTTTGTAAGCAAAGGTGAGTACACCAACACGTACTCAACAAGTTGTGCACAGAATGCAATTCTATCATAGCTATATGCAGAGGTTATGCACTTTACCCACACGACATGATCATCTTTTGTTGCCACGTGATTAACACACTTCCTTTGGTGCGTCGGCGAAGAGATCACGACCAAGCCTTTACAATGCATCATCTTAACCCAGTACTACCCGCTAAGGTTTCAACACTAAAGGAACATCCTGTCCTAGCAGGGCCCCCCTCTTGCGCCATGTGAGCCACCCCGAGCGAGGACTGGTTACCACTACCCGGGTCTCACTCCACCACGATAGTACTAAAGCTAAGACTTTGCAAATTAATCAGCTAGGCTGCCCCATAATGACATGTGGTTGCATGGTTGACTCAGTCAAAGACTGCAAGGTGTCCTTATGGTTTGATCAAAGCAAGACATACACATACCCTTTGCCCTCAGCCCACCCAGCATCCCGCCCTTGCCACTTGCTCCACCCAAAATCATAACCACCCCAGCTTGATTACCAAGCACCACGTACCATCAACAAGTCAATATCGTATGTGACAACTTGCCACCACAACTCAATCTCATTGTGTGACCACACATGACACACAAATTCGAACATTGTTCCATATTCCATTAGTCAAGATTATTTATCAAAGATTCAAGTACATGTGATGGCGTGGCATGGCTAAGCAATTCTAATTCGATCTAACCATCCATGTTGATTTCATTATTAACCAACTATAGTGAACCAACCTAGGGTGACAAGTGGATCATGGCATACAACTAGCAAGGTAGGGTATAATTCAAAGGGTATGATAGCTAAATCCAAACTTATGTTGAAATCATTTATACACATAAAATAACAAGTGATAAGGTAAATCAAAATAGCATGCAATCTAGTTTATGGGTGCAACATGATCAAAACACAACTTGCCTTGCTTAAGTTTCTGGTATTGCTCCGAAGATTGATCTTGAGATGATAGTTCCTCCTTCAAACCTTGCTCAACTCAACGTCTCACGCGAATCGAAAGAGAAAGCAAATAAAAACCAAAACCAAATAGCAAATGAACTAAAAATTCAAATAAAATCCACCAAAGGAAAGATCTCAATTTACAAATATTTTGGGATTTGAATCACCCCAATCGGAGTTCATATGCAAAAGTTATAACATTCGAAGTTTAGTTAATTTCGAAATTAGAATTTCTTATTTTCCCGAATTATTTCGTAAGGAAAATACGGATTTTCTCGCCCGGCTTGTACGGACAAACGTGGCGAAATCTAGACCGATGAAACTCAATCTAACAGTTACGGTTAAATCTACTACGTGACTCAATATTAATCGTCCGATCTAAATCCAACGGACGATTTAACCAAAATACTTACCGATTTGATTCGGCGCGACTTAATCCTGATTACTTGATGAAGATCCGATGGCTGAGGAAACTCTCGATTGGCAATGACTGGACCACGAGCGAAACTCGCCGGACTCGAAGAAGACAACGATCCCGACGGCGACTTGAAGTCACCGTAGATGAAGACGATAACCCCGGCGACAACTCGGCAAAGACGCGCCGAAATCTCCTAGTGACGCATGTCGTTCTCGTGATTTTCCTTCAATCGCCTGGCGTGACTCCGCCACGCTCGCGATTTCCTTACCGCTCAATTTCCTCCGACGGCGCTGCAGTAGCTATCCTTCGCGATCACGCTCTCCTTGGCGAGACCTTCTATTGCTTGGCGTGACTCGCTCGCGACTTCTCCCGGGCAACGTGACGACGCTACTCGCTTGGCTCCTGAAATTTTCTTCTGCTCGCTCGTACCTTTGGCGATGCCACGCACGGCTTAAATAGCACCGGCTGTCCTTCTCCCGCCCGCTACGGCTTCGCATCCTTGCCGATTTCAGCGTCATCACCAGAGTTTGAATCGGCAACGACTGCTTCCTCCGCATGGAAAGGCATCGGCGCTGGCGAGTTCGATTTGGCTACATGCCCCTTCGCGCCTGGACAGGACTCGGTGCCTAGCGATGGAAATCCAAACCGGTGAAGCCTTCGCACGTGGGCCCAATTCCTTGACGAGATCGGTGACCGAGAAAAACGGATTTTCGGTGGAAAGTTTGCAGCGTAAACAATGGAAGTTTCTGGTGTCCGACTTGGTAACGGAAAGAAGGTGACGACCGGACAGTGACACACATCGATCTAACGACCACGCTCTACACATGCGATTCCCTTCCAACAATACATGCAGCGGCGTATCCGGCCCGGATTCACAGTGATTGGACGATCACAAGGCGATTTCGATTTGCCTGAGCCGATCCAATGGCTGCGACTAGAGATCCCAGGAATCGATCAAGCGACCGCACAGTATATTAGGCTTCGGCCCAGTATTGCATTTTTCAAAATTTCCAGGGTTAAATTAATTCGAGAAAATAAATTGATTTGTTCAGAGTAGAAAATATATTCTAAAAATTCCCAGAAAATTCTCAATAATACCTTGAGATATTCTGGATTAAAATAAACTATTTTCACCAAAACTTTATTTTAAATTTCTCTTTTAATAATTATTTCTTAACAAAAGGTAATATATATTAATTCAAAATAATTCAAATAAATCTCAGAAGATCCAATAAATTCCAGAAATTTCACAACAATCATAAATAGCAATAAAATAATATTAATTAATTGAGAAGTCAAAAATTGGGATGTTACAAACCTCCCCCCCCTTAACGGAATCTCGACCCTGAGATTCTAGGGCTAACTAGAGGTTAGGTTTGGAAATTCGGTCTTCAGATCTTCCTCACGTTTCCAGGTTGCTTCATTTTCCGAATGATTACTCCATTGAACTCTACAGAAGCGAATAGACTTGTTTCTGGTCCTAAGCTCCATTACATCCAAAATCTTAATAATCTGCTCTTTATAAGTCAAATCCTCTTGCAACTCAATTGCTTCTAACGGCGTTTGCTCTGCTGGCACTCTGAGATATTTCTTAAGTCGCAACTACTAATGACTGGGGCAACTTCAACTGATACGTAACCTCTCCTCTACGGCTCAAGATCTTAAATGATCCATCATACCTAGATGCAAGCTTCCCCTTTACTTCATGTAACTCGTTCTAAAACCTCAAGATAAATTGGATACCTTTATCGAACACAGCCTTCTTGAGCACCTTATGTAGTCACTCAATCCTTAACACATTTGCCAAATGATCTTTTGATTACGTAGTTTTTAGTGGTATGGAATGAGTAATTTTGGTTAAGTTAATCAATAATGATTCCTCCGAATTCATACCTTTTAGGGTCCATTTACACTAGGGATCTTTTAATGATTTGCCTCCTATAGGATTCTATAATGATTTGCAATGAACCTTTAGATCTCTAATGCATTGCCCTTATTTTTTTAATTCACATCACATTGAGTATCATAACCAATAGTTTCGCCCTTCACCTTAGGTCACCAAAACCTTTCCTTAATATATTGATTCTCTTTGGCACTTCCTGGGTATATCAAATACTTAGAGTTATGAGTTTTCTCAAGTATCAATTTCTTAGGATCTTCCTATCCGGCACACTGGTTCAGCATAAAATCCTTATGGTATCCTAATCATTCAAATTTCTACTTTTTGGCTACGCCTTCTTCTTTCCTTAACTTGATTTCATACTTCATCTACCTTCGAACTTCTTATGTTTTGATCTTCTAATGTTGATTCTATTTCCAAGGCAACTATGAAACCTTGTGGGGCAACCTTTAATTTCAACTTCTTAAATTCTTTACATACCCTGGTTAATTACTTATTATCAACATATTATCTCGTAACTCAAACGTAGACTACCACCTTAGCCTTACTGAAATGCCTATGGATTCTGACACTAAACTCTTTGATTATTTCCAGTTATTTTCTTCGTTCCATATTTAAGGTTTGACTGAGTAAATATATTTAGACTCTTAAGGTTCATATCTATTTTTGATGAAATAGTGATACCATATTTTCAAATCGTGCACTACGATAGCTAATTCCAAGTCATGCATAGGGTAATTTCAACTGCCCCATCGTTTATGCAGCAACGTTGGTTCACTTCTCACATTATGTCTAGAAGCATCATCCTTATATATATTGAAACTACTCTGCACAACTAGTAATACTAACACATGCGTTAATGGTAACTGCTCTTTCAACTTCCGAAAACCCTTTTCGTTATGCTGGTGTCCATGCATCTCTTTCTCCTTAACAATCGTACAAAAGGTCTAGCTATCGTCGACAAACCTTCCTATGAACCCGTGGTATTATCTTACCATTTCTAGAACCTTAAATCTAGGTAACGTACTTTGGTTGCTTCCTATGTAACACAACTTCTACCTTGCTTGGTTCAACAATACTCCTTTAGCAGTCTTTATATGACTAAGGATTTCGACCATTTTACTTCCGGAATCACACTAGTTGAACTTAGCATATGACTACTACTCTTGCAATCTTTCTAAACCAATCTAACATGATCTTCTCTTGTCTTAGGGTATACTAGATTGTCATCAACCATGAATTTATCAATTACTCCATAAATATCTTACTTATCATGTTCATTAGATATGCGGGGCATCGGTCAATTCAGGAGATTTAGCCAAAACTTATATCGTTTATGGAGAGAGCGCAATCTTAGAAACATCCCTTCCCTTAATTTCTAAATTTATGATAGCCTAAGCGAAACTTTGTTATAAGGAATTTCCAATTCTATTCTCATCTATCCAATCATGTTGTCGATCCTGATATTGGATACTAGTTTTTGATCCTTTCTTTATTTAAAGCATGATTCAGTGCACTCTTCCGATCTCCCATTTTCCTTTGTGATAAACAAAAGCTCTTATGGTGATACACTAAAAACTCTTCCTAGCAATTTTTCGTCATGCCTTTCCATTTTCCATTAATTTATTAGAAACATTTGACATTGTCTTTTCACTATTGAGTTGTATCAGGCACTAATTCTCAATTTCCTGGAATAAATCTAACACAACTGAGCATTTACTGATACTGACAAATCTTCCGATTAATGAGATTATGTTGGGTACCACTTAAACTAGCCACCATTTCACATGCATCATTTTTAGATAAACCCCTAACACCAGATTACTCTTAGGGAGACATCTAACTCATTAATTTATATTATTGCTCTTCATTTCAATACTCCGTATACTAATGTATTAACCATTCCTGCTTTATTTCTTTTGGGCAAGGCAACCTTACATGGAATTTATCACTAATCCCTTTATTTTACAAGCAGGGTTACGGCATTGTACTAAGTAAATTCATGGCTCCTGACTTCCTTGATTTAGCATTGGCGCTGGGACTTCAACAGGGGCGGAGTTAGAATTGACTTGAACCGACGTGATCGCTTTCCTTTGAGGGCACTCAAAGTGCTCAAGCTAGCGGCAATTATAGCAAAGTCTAGGGTGAACTTCCTTTCTTGAGCATTTGTTGATTGGAATAGTGTCTTTACCTAAACATCTTTTCTTCCATTAGTTCTCTCGGCAATTTTCTCTTACAACCTTACCGCTTGCTCTTGGCGTTATGTACCGGACTGAGGTAACTTCTGGTATATCCATGGCCGAAAGAATTACTTGTCTTCTCTGTGGACAACGATTAGCGTAATGGCCTCTTCTGTGACAGTTATAGCACTCTATGCTGCTCTTCTTGTGATCCCTTACTTGTTGTCTCACATCACATCCTCTAGCAAGACAATCTTCTTCCCCATGCAAGAGACCTACTGTGGGTGATGGCCGCTTACTGGTTTCCTGATGAAAGTTGACGGGTTTTGAAGACTGCGTTTTTAATTCTTCAGGCGACATATCCTGGGCAGCTAACTCTTCCCTTCTTATTGATAATTCTCGAGCGACTAGGGTCCGTAGATTCTTCCGTTGATGTTGTATCACTGTGGTAACTATCGGGTCTAGGGACATTGAGGTGACAAGGATCTCGACCTTCACAAAGGTAACATGTGATGTTGCCCATAGGACATTCTCCAGAGAATGGCTTCCTTCACAACTGGAGCAATTGATCGTATGCTCGTCTGCAGTATGTCCTATCTCTCCACAAATAATGCATGCACGATCCTTTAACTTGTCCAAATTGTCCGATCTCGAACGAGGTACATTGGGGGTATTCTTCTTTGAATTGATTATGGCCATATCATTCTCGGTGATATTCTCAGATTTGTTTCACATTACTTGCATCAACCGAGTCCGAGCGCCAAAAACTCTTTGAAGCTCTGCATATCTATCGGTATTGATGGTCAAGGAACTAATCCATCCTTAGAGTTTCCACTGAGTTGGCTTCCACTTTTACTAGCTCCATTGCTATCACTATTCTGAACCATCTGCTTGATTACTTCAAGGGTTAGGGAAACGAAATCAGCATAGATAAGGAGCAAGAATCCTAATACAGGGGAGATAGGTTTTAACCTTAATAACTTGAACAATCAATATTAATAACTTGGTATGGCTGCTTATATAAGCCTAAAAAGTCCTGCAACACATACTGCACACTTAGCAATCAAGAACCAATTCATCCTAACACACAAATCTACCGTCTACATGGGCGACACTCCTATCTTAGGAAACCCGACTCCCACACATGAGTCTCAACGGGCTATTTTGAAGCTCTGGGTCTTCTAGCTTTTGATACGCTTCATTGTTCTGCTCCTCCATGAGCGTGATGATTCTTCCCTTCATGATCCTTATGGTAGCAACAGGTACTCGATATCATCTCCTAAAGTGTGGTATACCGTTTTTCTAATCAAGACAACTCAGGTAAGAATTTAACTCGATTCAACGGAGGTAAGGGAATGAAATTTCAGCAAGGAACAAGGAAGAATTTTTGGTAAGGGCAGAGATAGAAGAATGAGATAAGTCAAGAACGCATTATTCTTTTAGATTGGGTCTTTTACTTTTAGAAAATAATTTTTGAAGGACCTATAGAGACGACCAGACTATCTAGGGTCAAGACCTACAGTCAGTATGGCTCTGATACCACCTTTGTCGGGACCCGAATATGCAAATCCGGACCCTCTGTGTATACTGCACTAGTCCAGGATCACGCTAGTGCACACAGGCTCAACATTAGCGAATATCACAATCATACACAACATAAATAGATAAAAGACATAACATATTAAATATTACCAGTTGCATGACCTTATGGTCAACTTACTTAACAATGCCTCATAAGGCTGAACAACAAATTGAACTGCAGCGGAATGAAGACGTAGGTAACCCCTCAGTATACCACAGGCAACTGACAAGGCTCGCACCCTAAACATTCGTCTCTTCATGGTACTCCTTCTTTAGCACTGATGATTTTTGTAAGCAAAGGTGAGTACACCAACACGTACTCAACAAGTTGTGCACAGAATGCAATTCTATCATAGCTATATGCAAGGCTTATTCCAAAGGAATGGCTAAATGGTTCATTTGCAACTAAGCAGCGTTTAAAAACACGTACAGTATATAGATTGAAATGACAAGAAACAAATAACAAAGAATAGATAGATTCAGATTTCTCAAGTAAACCAAGTTTCTCATCCTAAGTCAAGATTCAACTTTCCATGGCAACCCGCCATCCAACCCAAGTTTTCAAAAAGAATCTAAACCCTTGACTGTAATCCCCGAGCTTGCTCAATACCGTGAGCACGGCTATCCGAATAGATTGTACACTCTGCAGAGGTTATGCACTTTACCCACACGACATGATCATCTTTTGTTGCCACGTGATTAACACACTTCCTTTGGTGTGTCGGCGAAGAGATCACGACCAAGCCTTTACAATGCATCATCTTAACCCAGTACTACCCGCTAAGGTTTCAACACTAAAGGAACATCCTGTCCCAGCAGGGCCCCCCTCTTGCGCCATGTGAGCCACCCCGAGCGAGGACTGGTTACCACTACCCGGGTCTCACTCCACCACGATAGTACTAAAGCTAAGACTTTGCAAATTAATCAGCTAGGCTGCCCCATAACAGACATGTGGTTGCATGGTTGACTCAGGTCAAAGACTCGCAAGGTGTCCTTATGGTTTGATCAAAGCAAGACATACACATACCCTTTGCCCCTCGGGCCCACCTAGGCATCCTGCCCTTGCCACTTGCTCCGACCCAAAATCATAACCACCCCAGTTGATTACCAAGCACCACGTGCCATCAACAAGTCAATATCGTTGCGTGACATGCATTGCCACCACAACTCAATCTCATCGTGTGACCACACATGACACACAAATTCAGAACATTGTTCCATATTCCATTAGTCAAGATTATTTATCAAAGATTCAAGTACATGTGATGACGTGGCATGGCTAAGCAATTCTAATTCGATCTAACCATCCATGTTGATTTCATTATTAACCAACTATAGTTAACCAACCTAGGGTGACAAGTGGATCATGGCATACAACTAGCAAGGTAGGGTATAATTCAAAGGGTATGATAGCTAAATCCAAACTTATGTTGAAATCATTTATACACATAAAATAACAAGTGATAAGGTAAATCAAAATAGCATGCAATCTAGTTTATGGGTGCAACATGATCAAAGCACAACTTGCCTTGCTTAAGTTTCTGGTATTGCTCCGAAGAATGATCTTGAGATGATAGTTCCTCCTTCGAAACCTTGCTCAACTCAACATCTACGCGAATCGAAAGAGAAAGCAAATAAAAACCAAAACCAAATAGCAAATGAACTCAAAAATTCAAATAAAATCTACCATTGGAAAGATCTCAATTTTACAAATATTTTGGGATTTGAATCACCCCAATCGGAGTTCATATGCAAAAGTTATAACATTCGGAAGTTTAGTTAATTCTGAAATTAGAATTTCTTATTTTCCCGAATTATTTCTGTAAAGGAAAATACGGATTTTCTCGCCCCGGCTTGTACGGACAAACGTGGTGAAATCTAGACCGATGAAACTCAATCTAACGGTTACGGTTAAATCTACTACGTGACTCAATATTAACTTTCCGATCTAAATCCAACGGACGATTTAACCAAAATACTTACCGATTCGATTCGGCGCGACTTAATCCTGATTACTTGATGAAGATCCGATGGCTGAGGAAAGTCCCGATCGGCAATGACTGGACCACGAGCGAAACTCGCCGGACTCAAGAAGACAACGATCCCGACGGCGACTTGAAGTCACCGAGACGAAGACAATAACCCGGCGATAACTCGGCAAAGACGCGCCGAAATCTCCCGTGACGCTGCTGCCTCGTGATTTTCCTTCAATCGCCAGCGACTCGCCACGCTTCGTGATTTCCTTGCCGCTCAATTTCCTCCGACGACGCTCGGCAGAGCTATCCTTCGCACGCTCTCCTTGGCGAGACCTTTTATTGCTTGGCGTGACTTCGCCGCGACTTCTCCCGAACAACGTGACGCGCTACTCGCTTGCTCCTGAAATTTTCTTCGCTCGCTGCGTACCTTTGGCGATGCCACGCGACGGCTTAAATAGCACCGGCTGTCCTTCTCCGCTTCTGCCACGGCCCGCATCCTTGCCGATTTCAGCGTCATCACGAGTTTGAATCGCAACGATCGCTTCTCCGCATGGAAAGGCATCGGCCACGCGAAGTTCGATGGCTACATGCCCTTCGCTACCGGGCAGACTCGGTGCCTAGCGATGGAAATCCAAACCGGTGAAGCCTTCGCATGTGGGCCCAATTCCTTGACGAGATCGGTGACCGGGAAAAACGGATTTTCGGTGGAAAGTTTGCAGCGTAAACAATGGAAGTTTCTGGTGTCCGACTTGGTAACGGAAAGAAGGTGACGACCGGACTGGTGACACCTGTCTGATCTAACGGCCACGCTCTACACATGCGATTCCCTTCCAACAATACATGCAGCGGCGTATCCGGCCCGGATTCACAGTGATTGGACGATCACAAGGCGCATTTCGACTGCATAGGCCGATCCAATGGCTGCAACTATAGATCCTAGGAATCGATCAAGCGACCGCACAGTATATTAGGCTTCGGCCCAGTATTGCATTTTTCAAAATTTCCAGGGTTAAATTAATTCGAGAAAATAAATTGATTTGTTCGTAGTAGAAAATATATTCTAAAAATTCTTAAAATTCTCAATAATACCTTGAGATATTCTCGACTAAAATAAACTATTTTCACCGAACTTTATTTTAAATTTCTTTTTAATAATTATTTCTTAACAAAAGGTAATATATATTAATTCAAAATAATTCAAATAAATCTCGAAAGATCCAATAAATTCCGAAATTTCACAACAACCATAAATAGCAATAAAATAATATTAATTAATTGAGAAGTCAAAAATTGGGATGTTACAACCGAGAGTTACAAAGAAGAGAAAATTCTGACAAGTTTAAAGAGTTTAAACTTGTCAGAATTTTCTCTTCTTTGTAACTCTCGGTATATAATGAATTTGATCCTACAATTTTATGTGTATGTATATTTGGTTGACCAAAACTGTATGTGTTTAAAAATATATATGTGACCTTGAAAGATGTATGTGTATAAACATATATATTTGTGTGTATAAAAATGTATGTGTATAAAAAGTGACATATCACAATCCCGAAAACAACTGAAAAAATTCATATATTCTTAAGAATATATTTGCTTAATAAAAAATAATGAATCATTCTTATTCCACACTAAAATGATTTTTTAAAAAATAAGCCCCTGCAAGTTCAAGAAGCATGGATGTCACGAGAGCGTCCCAAGACACCGAGAGGCGGCCATGAGGAGGCAAAGCTTGCTTGAAATGGACTTGGTTCTTTGTCTTCTTCTGCAGCCCCAATCGTCCATAGGCTTCCTCCGCTCCTCTTCTTCAATGATCTGGATCAATGAAGAAGAGGAGCGGGAGTGTAGGATCGAAATATACTAATGTAGCAATCAGAGGGGGGTGAATAATTGCGCGGAAGCTAAAATCAAATTTTTGATCTTTTAAACACCTCAATTTAAACTCAAATTGCTTGAAGACCAGTTTACGGGTTGGAAGACCAGGTTACGGTTGGAAGACCAGATTTACGGTTGGGAGACCACCTCACGCAATGGGAGAACAAGAGACCATCAGGCGACCAAAGAGAGCACTTGGGCGACCAAGAGGACACTTGGGCGACCAGTTTGGGCACTTGGGCGACCAAGAAATCACCCGGTGAGCAATGAGCAGGTTGGGCGACCACGTGAATGGGTTGGGCGACCACGCCACAGCGATGGGTGAGCAGACCGATATATGTCTACTAAAATAGAGATTCCTGAAGATCCTTTAATTGGATTGATATCAAATTTTAACTGTAGAAACTAGACTTAATTCTGCAGCTAACACAAAAAAAGTCAGGTCAATCGGATATATGGATCTAAAGTTATGTCCTTCGCAAGATGACCGAACTTGGGCGACCACGCGAGCAGTCGGGGGAGCAGGACATCAACCTGGGTGACCACAAATTATAGAAGATTTAATCGTTGGATTGATGTGAAATTTTAACTGTATAAACTAGGCTCAATTCCAAAGTGAACAAAAAAAGAATCAGGTCGATCGGATCTACGGATCTAAAGTTATGACCTTCGCAAAATGACTGAAACAATTAGCGATCTAACAGCTGGGCGACCAGACGAGCAATCTGGGCGACCACAAATTACCAAAGATCTAACCATTGGATTGATGTGAAATTTTAACTGTAGAAGCTAGATTCAATTACAAGTCAAACCCAATAAGAATCAATCCGATCGGATCTACGGATCAAAAGATATTACCTTCGCAAAATGATACCTTTGCAAAGAACCGAACTCCGTGATGAACATCGTGACTGCTGTGATGAACAAAACTTCAAGCGATCGATCAACTATGCCGGAGCCAAGAACTTGTGAGAAAGATCTTTATTTTTGATCTGGTTACAGTACTCAAACAAAATAGTACAACCCTAAAATCTTGCTCACAATAAACAGGGGACACCTCCTCCTATTTATACAGAGCAAACTCACAGAGATTGACTACAACTCCACTTCCAACATGGAAAGAGTTCGTATCTATCTCAACTTGGCCCAACATGGCCAAAACCAAAACCTTGCACGCATGAACAGCCCACCTGCTGCACATACGTGACTAACCAGCCTTCATGTGCATGTTCTCTAGCCCGAACGTCTCGCATGACATCCTTGACCACCAAGACCTCGATTCCTCCCTGAACCTAGTCCCGAACCTCAGTTCCTCCATGAACCTAGTTCCGGTCCCGTCATCGACCACATTCGCCCTCGAGCAACACCTGCATATGAATGAACAAACAACGCATCCAAGCACAAGTCCACGACTTGACTCAAAGTCAATCTATGCAACCACTCGCATGAGTGCATTGCATAAAAAAAATCCATCATGCTATCACCAGCATAATAATCATCTCAACATAGCACATGCACAAGCACCACACATGTCATAACCACTTTGCAATGCCAATTTCACCATTCAGCCAATTTTTCATCACATGATTTCACAATCTCCCCCTTGATGAAAACATTGGCAACACCATTTGGAAACAAACATTGGCATTCACCTCACAATGGCAACACCATTTTTTTAAAAGAAGTAAAGTGACCAAAAGACAGAACAAAAATCCCCCCTATCTAAAAAGAAATCTCCCCCTATGACAAAGAGAAACTCCCTCTAACAGAAAGAAGAAATGTGTGTGTGAATGTGCAATGTGTAACAAAAAATCTCTCCCTTTGACTCCAAAATTTCTCCCCCTTTGACAATGGATTCATCAAGATTGCAAAAAGAGAGCAAAAGAAAAACTTCTCCCCTTTTTATGTTTGTTGTTTTCCTTTTTTTTATGTACTGAGCATTATGAATCATGCACAAATGAAACAACTTGATCACCAAGTCATGCTATCAACAGTACTTGCACTCTCAAATCTACACATAAACAATGTAGAGTAAGCATAACTAGAATCAAGTACTATTAACGATTTTTTGCTTGGCATGATCTCCCTTTCTCAACAATCTTAAAACCTGAAAACATTGAATTTTTGTGCACTTTATTTGTGCTTTCAAAAACAGATGCATTACTTTGATTGCAACAATAACAATTGTAAGGAATTACATGCACCATCAGCCTTACTTTTCAACCATGCCAAGCAATCACAAGCTTAAGGTTTCATGGTTTTGGTCATACACAACCTCTTCCAAGTTCATATCAAAGTGCAATGATAAGCATTCTCGTAAAGAAGAAGTGCGACAGTACATAACCTTGATCTTGCTTTTATCAACAATCACTTTTTGAGCTTTAGCACTTAACTTTCATATTTAGCACTTTTTCGAGCAGGATCAAGATAGCCAAGAAAGTTCAACATGACAAGATTTTAATTCAAGTTGTCATTCCATTTAAAAATTCATGACATAAACTACACCATATATGTATAAACAGGAAGTTGCAAAGACCTTGTAGCATAAACATAGCTTCAAATGACATATGTGTATGAAATACAATGCTCAGTACTTTTACTATTTTTCATTTTTTTGTTTTTCATTTAAGAAACACATGAAACAAAAAAAATGTTACACAATATTACAAAACCTTCAAAGAACTCCCCCTCAAAACAACCATCTTAAAAACCTTCCACAAAATTGTCACCTGAAGGGAATTATTTTAAAAACAAAAGACTGAAAGAACAAACCTCCCAAAAAGGCAACCGAAAGGAATTTTCACCAATAACCGATAACTCCCCCTCAAATGGATAACCAATGAGATCAACAGAGAGGAGATGATGATATACATGAGCTTGAGTTATCATGGTATGTTCAATTAAGCATAGGCATGAATCATGATAAGTGAATTCAAAGCATAAAAGGCATGATATAAGATATAACATTATTGAACATGCCAGGGAATACAAATGAGAACATGAGTGTGTCAAATAGCTCACAAAGTATATGAAGAATTATTGCACATGCTTCTTGAAAACCATCTCAAGGGTGAGAACCATCCAAGTCTTGATCTCATCTTGCAAAAGACCAAGATCCACTAAGTTTCTGTTCTCCAACCCAATCTTGAAAAGCCTACATAGCACAAGAAGATGTCGAGGCCTCGGTACTGAGGTTAGAAATAAAGCATTTAGGAATCCAGTGTGAGACACACGATGAGTAGGCACAACACGAGTATGCTTGTTCACAAAATCAGATTTGCCTTTTTCCGTGTTTCTTGTAACAAAAGGTGTTTGCATCATCCTCGGCACAACATGAGTATGCTTGTTTACAAAATCAGATTTGCCTTTTTCCGTGTTTCTTGTAACAAAAGGTGTTTGCATCATCCTCGGCACAACAACACGAGTATGCTTGTTCACAAAATCAGATTTGCCCTTTCCCGTGTTTCTTGCAACAAAAGGTGTTTGCATCACCCTAAGCACAAAATTAGGAGTGAAATGTGCCTTTCTGAAATTAGACCTAGCCTTAGCCTTTTCTTTCTTTTGCTGTTTGGCTAGCCTAAAGCAAAAAATCTACTAAATGTCCATCATTACCACAATGAGTGCAAGTGTACTTAACATGATGTTTAGCTTTAGGAACAGAAGTAACATTTGCATTCAACATAGTAGATGTAACATTCCGTTTTTGGATTTTCTTGAACTTGAATTTCAAAACCCGAACCCGAAAAAATTTTCTCGAATTAAATAGAGCTTAATTTGAATTTTCCAAGTCGAAAAGAGATTTAATTTGAATAATCTACACCTCAAATTAATCATTTCTTATTTTATTTGGGGTCCTTGTATTTCATTTTATTTTTCTGAATTTTTGGAGATTTTTCGTGATTTATTGGCTATTTATTTGAATTTATTGGAGTTAAATCGGAATTCTGGAATTTCCTTAATTCTAAAATCCTTTTTCTTTTCTTGGGCCGGAACCACTGTTCACCATCGCCGGCCCACTCCTGTTCACCCATCGCGCCACGGTGATTCGATCCATCGGTAGTGAGCTTATACACCGCCCATGGTAAAACCCTAACCCTAGCCTCCTTCGAACTCACCCGTCCGATCCGGATCCAGCGGCCCTCCGTGCGCCACGTCGCCCAAACTCAGCGCCACCGCTTCTCTCGCGCCAAGATGACCGCCCTCGGCTTCGCGTCATTTCCCGCAACCCTAGGCTATATAAGCCACCGCCACGCACTTCCCGAGATTCCTCCTCGCGCAAGACATTTTGCCCTAGGGTGGCCGCTGAGACGCCGCCACCTACCCACACGAACTTCATGGAGTCGCCGCCTTGACCGGGTTTCGCCGCCATTCTCTCCTTCTCCGGTGAGTCTCACCAGTAGTTTTGGTACCAAAGGAGTTCATCTCTTCACGCTCTTCTAGATTCACTAACTCTTCTGCTCCTTCATTGCTCATTCGCCGGATCCGCATCGTCTTCCCCAGCACCGGTGGAATAGCTCCGCCCGTCGCCGTCGACTTCTTCGAGATCTCATGGCCATCGGATCTTTCTTCAACGGTCCAGATCCGCGCCACGCCTTCCATCTGGTAAGCCTCAAGCCCATCCTCGTCCTCCTTGTAAATGCGCCCCATGTCGCCGCGTGGCGCCGCGTGTTGACCATGTGTGCGCCACCTCAGCGCTAGATCCTTGTAGTCATCCACGTCAGCGATGCCTTGTCGCTGTGTCACGGCACGTCAACACCCGCACCGCCATGTGGCGCCATGTACACACCACGTCTGTGCCACGTAGCCGCCACGTTCACTTCAGATCTGTGTAGAGCTACGTGTCAGCCACGGCATCGCCACCTCAGCCGTAGTCGCCGAGTCATCCGCCATGTGTTAGCCATGTCACCGCCACGTCAGCCCTACCTCGCCCAGGTTCGCCATGTCCGCGCCACATCATCGCCACGTCACCGCCACGTGTGCCCTAGTGCCCAGGTGTCCGCCACGTGTTCGCTGAGTGGACACCACCTCACCACCGCAGCGCCAAGTGGTGCCACTGACATGTGCTCCCCACCGGTCAGCCACAGCCATTTTTCTGAGTAATCCGAATTTCCAAAAATCCAACCAATAGTGTAGCGACACGTGTCAGCTTTATTCAATTTTCCGATTTTCTCTCCCGTTAAACTTTGGAAGGCCCGTTCTCCTCCGTTCGAACTCCGATTTGAATGATTCAAATTTCTAAATTCATATAAAATCAAGATCTATCTGTTGGTGTGTTTATTTTGAATTTTTGGATTTTATTTATTTCTGTTTTATTTATTTATTTCTCGTTTCGCGTGTTTCGCGCGTAGACGATGCAGCGGTTGAGCGAGCGGAGCATCCGACGGAGGTAGCAGCAGCGGGAGAGGTTGAAGGCAAGTCTCCCTTGATCATTTTGAACCCAAGTTTATGAAATGTTATTTTGTTTTACATTATTGCATGCTGTTTAATTTACGTATCGTACTTTAATGTCATTTTGAATGCTTAGCTATATTCCAACTTTGTTATGCCACATTGATATTCAACTTGACAACCTTTGACACCTTAGGAAAACTAATTACTGTAATTAATGGTAATCATTTTATTATGGGAACGGTAGAAAATGCTTAGCCATGCTTAATCACATCGGTACCTTACCATTATGGAAATGCTTTCATATTTGATTCAAATGAATTATGGAAATTATGGCAATTGGTGTTGCCGGTATTAATTTAAAATTAAAAGTGAAAAATGATTTAGACCGGGGCGGATTGGTTGAATGGCGGGTGCGGGATGCATAAAATTTTGGAATGTGATTGTCCGCCCTAGTCAATTAAGGACCGATCGTGTGTTACCTTGGGCCATGCTATACAGTACAACCACATGTCTATTATGGGTACGACTGCTAAGTAATTTGCATGTATCGTTATTTGACTTCGCCATTTGGATGTGCGGTTTGTCGAGAGGTACTTGTAAGGCAAGAGGGCTTCAGATTGGGCGGTAGCCCTAACAATGTGAAACCTTAGCGGTGAGTCGGTAGCGGTATTATGCATTGAAAGGCCTTGTCATGATCTCCTCGCCGGCACACCAAAGGAAGTGTGTCAATAGCTTGGCGAAAGGGGTTGATCATGTCGTGTGGTAACGGTACTAGCTCTGCAGAGTCTTAAAACTACTTGAGTAGTCAGTGTTTACGGACAAGGGCAAGCGTGAACGCTTTCACATAGTAGATTTTCCGTTTTTGGTTTTAAATGGAAAAATGATGATTTGGTTTAAACGAAAATGTGGTTGGGAATCCACGAGCGGCTGGAGCTTCCGGATTTTAGTTTGGCGGCTAGAGCCAACCGTAGATGGAACCCGAAAATTGTTATACTTCAATTTAATTAATTATGCTATTTACATTTTGTTAAATGCTGCTTTATGAAATTATTACTTGTATTTAAATTTCAATTTCGCTTTATGCAAATGAACCCTATATGCCATCCTTTGTTTAAGCCTTGCATTTAGTTATTTGCATTAAGTTTCGAGACTTCAAGTAGTATGTTGCATACTCACCCTCGCTTTTCATTGCGGGGCTGCTTATTCCATAAAGCAGATGAAGAGATCAGAGCTGGCATTCCACCGTTCGACATCTGTGGAGAAGACTTTGACGAGGAGGATGACTCGATCTTCTAGGGAGCGTACCCCAGTCGGTTGCCTGTGGGCACACTGATTGGCCCTTTTTGGTTCTACTTTTCCGCTGCTACATTTTCACTTAAGCCGTAAGGCACCATACTTGTAATAATGTGATGATGTTGTTACACTCTTTTGCTTATTACTGTTGTTTACTTTATGATATGTCTGTGTTATCATCATCAGACGATGTGTGCGCTAGCTGTTCCTGGACTAGCGCGGTTGAAACACGAGAGAGTTCGGATTTGATAAACTGGGTCCCCACAAGAGAAGATAACACACCAAAGAGACTTGAAAACAGCTTTTCTTAGGCTCATTGACAATTTCAATTTTCCACTTTCAAGAGTCTTCACAACAGCTTGGAGCATGTGATTTATGATGAGCATAAGAATCAAAACCTAAACCTTTGTGATGAGTAATCGACCCTTGACCGATCCGTAATCATGTTTAAGTTTTTCTTTCTGTAGTGAACCGTTCTAAAGATTTTTCCAAGTAATCAACTTTTCGAGAAAGAGTTAAACAGCTTATTACATGGAACGCCCACTTTTCCTTTCTGCTTACATAAGTTGAGCATGAGAGAACTTCATGAGTGAGCATAGCATCTCATTTGAGAAGCCCTAGCATTTGCATCATGTAACTTCAATTCCAAAGATAGCACATTTAGAACAATGAGTTGTATCATGCAAATCAACAGCTTGAACGACTAGCTTTTTAACATGTTTCTCATTTTCTTTCTTTTCAGATTGACTTGTTCTAACAAAGAAACATGTTCTTTCCTAAGCACAAGAAGCTCATCAGAATTAAGTCACATGATTTGCAAGCATCATCATCGAGAATCAAAGATTTAAGTCTAGCAATTTCAGCATTCAAAGATTCCACAAGAACATCATGTTTCTTAATCTTCTTATCGCGTTTGTCAAGCAATTTTCCAAGACGAACAACAAAGCAATAGTTAATTCATTGTAAGAAGGTTCTACCTCATTGCAATCACCGCTATGATCGTCCTCGGTGAAGCTTACATCACTCCTAGCCATGAGACATAACCTGTCAATTCATGTTTGCTTGGAGTTGTTGTATCATCTTCACCGCTTCTCCTAATCTACATCACTCAAATTGACTTGTTCAAGAGCGAAAGGACCCGGTGGACAACTTTGTTGTTGATGAAGCTCTTTTTCTTTCTATTGATCGGAGAGAACTTCTTCTTCTCTTTTCTTTTGTCATTGTCCTCTTCTCTTGATGCTTTTCCCGCAAGTTTAGGACAATTTGGACTAATATTGTTGAAATCACCACACTCATAGCATCTTGGAGGGCCACCACCAACTCTCTTTCTCATTCTCACATTCTGGCAAAGCTTTATTAAACCGAGAAGAGAGTGATGCCATGTCTTCTTCCGGAAATTCCTCAATCTGTTCATCGGTTAGTGAAGACAAGAAGGACAAAGCAAAACTTGAAGAAGCATTATTTTGAGACATGCTAGCTTGAGAGGTCAATGCAATTGATTTATAATCATTCCTCCTAGCAAGAACATCCAATTCATGAGTTTTTAGCTTAGAGAAAAGAACATCTACAGTAAGGTCACTCATGACAGTTGATTCTCTAATGGATGTAACTTTCATCTCCCAAATAGACATGTCCAATGCACCAAGCAATTGTCTAGCATTAGTAGCCTCATCAAAGAAAGCTCCAACAAAGACGTAAGTTGCTAAGAATCTTATTGAAACGCAAAGAAATCATCTAGTGACTCACCGGACTTCATCTCAAATCGCATATATTCTTTCTTGTATATATCTTGACGAACCTCTTTGATAGTGTTTGAACCCTCATGATAATCACAAAGAGATTTTCATACCTCATATGCAGACTTGAGATGGATCATGCGGTCGAAGTCACTTCTTCCCAAACCTTGATGATCAAATTTCGTGCTCGCTATTCCTTCAACTTTGTGCTTGATTGGTTTCATTGACTTGATCATTCTCGTGAACTTGAAATGGTTTGTACACCTTTTCCCAGATTGCAAAGCCCTGTGCTTGAATGTATGCTCCATCTTCGCTTCCAAAACTGAAAATCAACACCATCGAAAACACAAGGTTTTGTCGAATACCTATCCATCGCTACGGTTTCTAATCACCTGCTAAGATTAATTAGAAAAACCTTGCTCGATACCACTTGTAGGATCGAAATATACTAATGTAGCAATCGGAGGGGGTGAATGATTGCGCTGAAGCTAAAATCAAATTTTGATCTTTTAAACACCTCAATTTAAACTCAAATTGCTTGAAGACAAGTTTACGGTTGGAAGACCAGATTCTGGTTGGAAGACCAATTTACGGTTGGGAGACCACCTCACGCAGCTTGGGAAACCAAGAGACCGATGCAGGCGACCAGAGAGCACTTGGGCGACCAAGAATCACACGGGCGAAAGCAATGAGCAAAGTTGGGCGACCACGTGAATGGGCCAGGCGACCACGCGTAGTCCAGGCGAAAGCAGATCGATATACATCTACTAAAATAGAGATTCCAAAAGATCCAGCCGTTGGATTGATGTGAAATTTTAACTGTAGAAACTAGACTTAATTCCACAGCTAACACACTTAATTCCACAGCTAACACAAAAAGAATCAGGTCAATCGGATATACAGATCTAAAGTTATGTCCTTTGTAAGATGACTAAACCTAGGCGACCACGCGAGCAGTCGGGCGAGCAGGACATCAACCTGGGCGACCACAAATTATAGAAGATTTAACTATTGGATTGATGTAAAATTTTAACTGTATAATTTAGGTTCAATTCTGAAGTGAACAAAAAAAGAATCAGGTCGATCGGATCTACGGATCTAAAGTTATGACCTTCGCAAGATGACTGAAACAATTAGCGATCTAACAGTTGGGCGACCAGACTAGCAATCTGGGCGACCACAAATTACGAAAGATCTAACCGTTGGATTGATGTGAAATTTTAACTGTAGAAGCTAGATTCAATTATGAATCAAACCAATAAGAATCAATCCAATCGGATCTACGGATCAAAAGATATTACCTTCGCAAGGTGATACCTTTGCAAAGAACCGAACTCCGTGATGAACTTCGTGACTACTGTGATGAACAAAACTTCAAGCGATCGATCAACTATGCCGGAGCCAAGAACTTGTGAGAAAGATCTTTATTTTTGATCTGGTTACAGTACTCAAACAAAATAGTACAACTCTAAAATCTTGCTCACAATAAACAGGGGACACCTGCTCCTATTTATACAGAGCAAACTCATAGAGATTGACTACAACTCTACTTCCAACATGGAAAGAGTTCGTATCTATCTCAACTTGGCCCAACATGGCCAAAACCAAAACCTTGCACGCATGAACAGCCCACCTGCTGCACATACATGACTAACCAGCCTTCATGTGCATGTTCTCTAGCCCGAACGTCTCGCATGACATCCTTGACCACCAAGACCTCGATTCCTCCCTGAACCTAGTCTCGAACCTCAGTTCCTCCATGAACCTAGTTCCGGTCCCGTCATCGACCACATTCGCCCTCGAGCAACACCTGCACATGAATGAACAAACAACGCATCCGAGCACAAGTCCACGACTTGACTCAAAGTCAATCTATGCAACCACTCACATGAGTGCATTGCATCAAACAAAATCCATCATGCTATCACCAGCATAATAATCATCTCAACATAGCACAAGCACAAGCACCACACATGCCATAACCACTTTGCAATGCCAATTTCACCATTCAGCCAATTTTTCATCACATGATTTCACAGGAAGGAAGCCTATGGACAGTGGTACGCCGAAGAAGACAGCAACCAAGTCCATTTCAAGCGAGCTTGCCTCCTCATGGCTTCGCCTCTCGGTGTACCGGACGCTCTCGTGACATCCATGCTTCTTGAACTTGCAGGGGCTTATTTTTTTTAAATCATTTTAGTGTGGAATAAGAATGATTCATTATTTTTTATTAAGCAAATATATTCTTAAGAATATATGAATTTTTTCATATTATTTTTTCATTTCGAGGTCACAACATCACTTGATTTCCTCTCAACTCTAGCAAAATTACCATCATTTGAATTCACAAGTTTGAATTCACAATATAATTTCTGATTGCTAGGAATGGCCTCGAATCAGGGACAAGTGCCAGAGGGAGTTCGGCCCTCGAATATAGATGAAGTATGAATGGGTAGCCCAAGGGACTACCTAAACCTACAGGATATTGATATGAAGCAACTTTGGCGCTCTGACCACGGACCAAGCTGACGCCACTGCCATGGACCAAGCTGACGCGACTAACATGGGCGAGGTAAAGTATTAGTACGTTGTGATTCCCAAAATATTGTAGGGTCATACGACTAATAACAAGATCCAATTGTAGGCTCAAACGTCTGGTGAACAAAGGCGGCGCAGTGTCGTGGCTTGAGCAAGATGCCTAAGGCGTTCACAACATAGTCCAAATTTCTCGGAGTCGGGAACTCGCTATACCCAAGATCGGCGTTGGCCAGTCTGAGACGACATGGAGTACTTGCTAGGGATAACGTGCCCATCAGCTATAGATCATGGACCGGCCGCGAAGGTGATTAGTGGGTGGTTCCTGATGACCTCAAGGACTCGCTATGGGGCAAGCTAAAACGAGTATTCCAGTTCCCCCAAGGGTCAGAGTTGGTTGCAAAGAAACGTGCACTATGTATCATGTGCACATGTTGGAAGAATTGGAAGACTCAGCTAAATAAGAACTATGTGAAGAAGAATGTCACGCCAAATTTTAACATGTTTTCAAAGATGTCGGGACCCGAATGTGCAAATCCGGACCCTCTGTGTTTCAGCACTAGTCCAGGATCACGCTAGTGCCCACAGTCTCAACATCGGTATATATCACAGGCATATCCAACGAATAATGAAGTACTTTATTTAAATATTAAGAGTGGTTGCTCGACCTTATGGTCAAGTTACAAAGATACGCCTCGCAGGGCGAGAACTTATTAGAATTTTCAAAAGCAGCGGAAATAAAATAAACTCGTGGCGCCAACCAATTTGCCACAGGCAACTGACTGGGCTCGCTCCCTAGTTTGTCGGCCCCTCCTGGTACTCCTCCTCCTGAGCAGGGGTTGCTTCTTCTTCAACTGAAGTTGTGTTGTTGTGGGGTGAGTACTTTGAGCACTCAAAGAAGTCATGCATGTAATGCAATTCTAATATTCTACATGCAAAGCTTAGTACAAAGGATAGGCTATGGTTCATGAGCAAGACACATTCAAGGTAAACAAGAATAGATTGCAAAGCAAGAAAAGCAAGAGTAGGAATAGTAGCTTTCACAAACATTTCAATTGTAAAGCATTTTTCCATCCCAAGTCAAGTTCATCATCATCAACCCAAGTGTCTTCCTGTAAACTAATCCTTTTCATGAAAATCTAACCCTTGACCGTAATCACCGAAGCGATGCTCATTACCGTGAAACACGGCTATTCAATAGGTTGTACACTCTGCAGAGGTTATACACTTTACCCACAAGATACTGATCAAATACCACCAAGGCAAATAACCGTGAACGAAGCCTTTCCAAAGTTCCATCTAAACCCATCGCCTCGCTAAGGTTTCAACACTTTGAGGGACTGGTTACCACACCTGTGGCCCCCTCTTGCACCATGTGAGTTCTCATTCCGCTTCTCTGGACCTCACACCACCACGACAAGACCAAAGAATAGATTTCCCGTCTACTCAAAGCCCGTCCCATTACTTGAGCTTGTGGTCAGTATGAAAGACTCAGTTCAAATGCTCGCAAGGTTAAGTCCTTAGTTGACCGAGGCAAGACTAACCAAGTGTAATTCAAATATCCATATCCAATAAAAACCAAAACGACCGCCATTGCCACTCTTGGCCCACCGTAAACAATCTTGCCACATGCCTCGGTCTAAATCATTTTCCCACCCTTGCTTCTTTACCATTGCACCACGTACATCATCAACTCAATAACACATGTCTTATTCACAATTCATGTTCCATACCTCATTAAGTCAATATTTACTTTGGTATTCCAAAATCATAAAATGTCCACGTGGCAGGGCTAAGCATACTACTTCGGTCTACTAAACCCATGTTGGCAAATTATTAATGTCCAACTATTAGTCCATAACCTAGGGTGACAAATGATTCATGGCCTACAATTATATAAGACAAGGTGGCATACAGCAACTAGGCATTTAGCTAACCCCAAAGTTCATTCAAACCAATTTTTACTAAATTAGCATGCAATAATTTAAATCGAAATAATTTTACTATGATGGGTTCAACATGATCAAACACAACTTGCCTTCAAAAAGTGCTGGTTCTGGGTCCTGAACTTGCTCCTGGGTCAGAACCTCTCCCTCGAAACCTTCGGGTACTTCAACGTCTACGCGTAACGTATACACAAAACAATAAAATAATTAAACAGTAGACAAACAATGCTAAAAAATTCAATTAAAATTCATAAACAGAAAGAGCTTGATTTTACAAATTTATAGAAATTGGAATCACTCAAATCGGAGTTAAAACGCAAAAGTTATAAGCGTTTGAAGTTTCAAATTACATTTTAAATCAATAAACCGAATTAAATAAACATTTTCTTTTTCGGAAAATTAATTATTGCGTCATCTATGACACGTGTCGACACCAGAGAGTGACACGTGGCCTTGCCGACGCCACCGACCGCCCCCATGATGGCGCCGGCATGACGCCATCATGACGTCGGCAAGACGGCCGGCTTATCTCATCGACAAGTGGGTCTCACCGTGACGCCGGATGACGTCGGCGGTGACGCCACACGCCCGGTGCGTCTTGGCCGACGAGTGGACCCGCGCTGTCAGCGTCTCTTGTGCACAGATGCGGCGATCGACATGTGGGTCCATCTTGCCGAGACTCATGTGCACATCGCTTCGGTGTGGTGTGGGCGATGTGGGTCCGGTCGTCGGCGACCGTGCACAAGGAGGCGACGTGGCCTCTCGGCTGCCCTCGGATTTGCATCTAACGGCGGAGATTAGAAGATGGGGTTTACTGTTTATGGGCGACGTGGCCGAATCAGGGTCGTCGATTGGGGATCGGACGGCTGTGGAAGCTCGGGCTCGGTGGAGACGGTGCGGCGGCGCTGCTTCACCGGAGCTGGGGAAGATGACGTGCGGCGCGGCGTTTCCGAGCTCCTCCGGCGTGAAGAAGTGGTGCTCCCGACGCGGCGCGATGGGATGAGTTCGGTGGTGGCACGGACGACGGCGGAGGATCACCGGAGACGGCGGAACGGTGCGAAGAAGAGTGGCGGAGGGCTTCGGGACTTCGGCGAGCTCTTGCGGCGAGGCGGCGGCGACTCTGGCGGCGTGCGGTGTACGGCTGGGTGCGGCGTGGGGTGAGGATCACGATGCAGGCGGCGGCGCATTAAATAGTGCCCTCGACTTCCGTGAAAAGCGCGGAGACCGAGGCCCACACGGGCGGCGGCGGCGGAGTCCGGCGGCGACTCGGACTGGTCGACGTGGCGCAACGTGGGCCGTCGGATCGAGATCAAACGGCTGGCGCGCTAGGGTTTTCCCGGACGGGCCGCATAAGATTTCGCCCAAGATCGTTTCATCCGAAGTTTTAATTCTTTTAGAATAAAAATAATTCGAAAATCAATTAATTCATTTGAGGCACTAAAAATATCAGAAAAATTCTGGAAAAATTCTCAAAAATATTTTGGGACATTTGTGACTCAAATAAAATATTTTCAGCAAAACTTTATTTTAACTTTGCCATTATTTAATTAATTTGATAAATGGTTTAATTCAAATAAACTCAAATAATTCCAAATTAATCCAAATAAATTCCAGAAATTCCCAAAAATTCAAAATACCATTTAAATGCAAGAAAAGCAAAAATTGGGGTGTTACAAACCTCCCCCCTTAACGGAATCTCGACCCCGAGATTCGTATCGACTAAAACAAGGTTGGGGAATTCCTTCTTGAGTCCTCTTCAAGGCCTCCCAGTTGCTTCGCTCTCGGAATGGTTACTCCACTGAACTCTACAGAAGCGTGTCGATTTATTTCTCGTTTCTCGATCCATCGTGTCCAAGATCTTCACCGGGTACTCTTTATAGGTCAAATCCTCCTACAGCTTGACCGACTCTAACGGCATCTGCTCTTCCGGCACTCTGTAAGTTCAACCTTCATTAGTTATGGTTTTGGTGTTAATGACAAATCTAATCTTGTGTTAATGACAAATCCAATATTGAGTTTATCCCCTAATGCGATATTGTTATTAATGACAAATCTTATATCGAGACTAACATGTTTGTTTAGAATATCTTTGGTTAGTCTCATCGCATTGAAAAATGGAAAACCCAAGGTATGTATGCATATTCATCGTAGTATTATTTGCGTACTTTGGAGTCAAGTTAAAGTATGGATGTCCCCGTTAACTTAACCACAAAATGTGCATCATATTTTCCAATCCATATATTACATGGATGCACATATCTAGGGGGAGTTCACACTCTAACTTGAAGAATCAATTTAAATGATAATTTAAATTGAGTTCATCTGTCTCATTAATCATTAAAGAACACTTCATCATGTGTTGATGGTGCTCCGTGATTAATTAAGGACAAATGAATAGTTCTTAAGTATAATAAGGCATGAGTTGCATTATTGTACTTAAGACATACATAAATCATTTCAATTGATTTAGGTTGTGCTCAATTGATCTAAAGGCATCCATTATGTGTTAATGGAGTGCAAGAGATAATTGAGACAACCATGCATCTTGGACTAACAAGTTTCATGAGGTATGTTTGAGTTAGGTCCAAAGATGAATAAGATGATGAGAACGGGACTTGGACGGCATCATGAGTTGATGGACGTCAAGGATGGATCCCGAAGAAAAGAAGAGTGATGATCCCGGGGGAGTATCAAGTGATGATCATAAAGACCCCAAAGGGGATTGCTTATGCGGGCGGCGAAGGTATAAGTAGATAGGCTAAGGACTTTCTAGTCTTTGTGTCTAGTTATTTATCGCCGTACTATTAAGAGGGGTTGCCTCTTTCGCTTGAGCTTCATCATGTGTTGGTGATCTCATTCCGCGTTCACTCGAGCTCAAACCATTTGGATTTGGTTTTCGCATGTTGCTTTGATTTGCATGTGTTGCAAATAGGATAAGCCGTATGCGTTGGCTTTTGCGTGAAGTTCACTTTTGCATGTGTTGCGAATGTTGAAGCTTCACGTTTTGGTTTCGCAAAACTTCTTTCTAAAAACCGTGTGGTTGCTTGGAGCTAAGTTTTGCATGTGTTGCAAAAGGAGAGAGCTCAAGCACGATTTGGTGTTTGTGTGGTTGTATGGAGCTAGAGGCTTGCATGTGTTGCGAGTAGAGAGCTCATACATGTTGATTTGGTTTTAGTGTGATCGGTTTGTTTTGGTTGCATGGAACTAGAGAATTGCATGTGTTGCAATTAGAGAGTTCATGCATCGTGATTTTATGTTGCTTGGAGCTAGACTTTTGCATGTGTTGCAAAGAGTAGTGCTCAAGCATGAAATGATGTTTATCGTGTTATTTGCAAGTTCGTTGTCTTGAATAAACCGAGGTTTATGAGTCCAAATCCCGAGAGCATGTGAGTGGGGCTTGCAACGGTGTTGGCAAGTTGACCGGTCTTGTGTTGACCTTCACATGGCTAGGGGGATTAATCTCATAAACTCGAGTTTGATTTGCTTAATACGTTTTGCAAATAGATCTTGAGTTAGTTTGTGGTGAAATGTGTTTTCGCCATTTGGAGTTGGTTGCGGTTGTGCAAATGTGTTTTGCAAATAAGCGTTGAAATTATGCGTGTCGATCCTAGAGCATGTGTTGGCATTTGCAAATGTGTTTTGCAAAGTGTCGGGATCATGTGTTGATCCTTACATGGCTAGAGGATTGATCGTGTAAGTTCAGTGTTGATTTGCGGAATGCGTTTTCGCAATTCGGTTGAATTCTTTGAGCATGAGCTAATTTGGTGCAAATGTGTTTTGCACGTATGTTTGATCATGTATTGATCATCCTTGAGGCTCAAAGAATAGTATTTGATTTTTGGGAGAATTGATTGGGAAGAAATGGAGGCCGGGCGGTGTCACTGAGGTGGTGGCTTGGCCGGACTGCCAAAGGCGGTCGGACCGCCTCGGTCCGGCGGACCGGCCCTAGGGCTTCTCGCTGCGGTGCAACCGTCCCGTGTCTTTGGCGTGTTGGGCGGTCGGACCGCCCGGTCCGTCGGACCGCCCGTCTTGGCGTGGATTTTCCCGAGCTACTGTTACCGGGTTTGCCGAGTTTTGTGTTGAGCGGTGCGGCGGCAGAGAGGCGGTCGGACCGCGATGTTTTGGCAGCGAATCGGTCATTTTTCCGACTGCTGGCCCGTGAGGTCCTGGTCGATCGGCCGAGAGTCCTATGACCGGATTTGGTTCTTTTTCTGCCTGTTTGACCCCCAAACGGCTAGTTTCTTTGGTGGAGGTTATAAATACCCCTTGGGGGGTTGGGGCTTGTTGTTGATGTTGTGGTTCTTTGTGTTTTGAGGTTGTGGGAGTGAAGTGCATGTGTTGCTCTTCCCCATTTGATTCTTGAGCTAAGAGTGAGACTAATTGCATTCTGCAATTAGGAAGTGGTTTGGGTACCTCTTGTGCATGTGTTGCACTTGAGGAGGCCTTGTGCATGTGTTGCACTTGGTGATCACCGAGGCGCGATTTGTTGTGCCCGGTGAGGTTCAAGCAGAGAGCGGCTTGTTACTCTTGGAGGTTGCCGACTCCTAGACGCGGCGGCTGCGTCGCGCGGGAGCTCTCGAGGTGTGAGAAGCCCCGCGAAGTTTGTGAAGGTTCGGGTTGAGCCTACGCATGAGCGTGAAAAACCACACTAGTGGAAAGAGGCGGTGCTCGAGCGGGGCCGGTCCGAGTCGTCGGGCTTGCCTCAACGTGGACTAGGGAGACCGCAAGTCTCCTAACACCACTGAAAAACGCTGCTTGTCTCTTGTCTCCTTTACTTTCAAGTAATTACATTTATTGTATATTCATGATTGCTTGACTTAGAATTGCTTAGTATTATTTGTTAGATCAATTTAGCAATTCATACATAGAGACATAAATTAGTTAGTGCACTAGTGAGCCTAGTTGATTTAGGCTTTAATTGTCAAAACCTAGATTATCGCCTTCGCATTTATATTTGAGTAGGTTTTGACTTAGGGTGTATTAGAGCTAATTGTTTAGCAAGAGATCGAATTTTAATAAACGCCTATTCACCCCCCCTCTAGGCGCATCCTCGACCCTACACACTCGGAGACATTTCTTTAATTGCGATACATGGAACACATCATGCACACCCGCTAAAGACTGCGGTAACTCCAGCTGATATGCTACTCCACCTCTACGACTTAGGATCTTGAATGGGCCAACATATCTTGGCGCTAACTTCCCTTTGGTGTGGAACCTCTTAACTCCTTCAAGTGGTGTAACCCTGAGATACACAAAATCTTCAGGCTCAAAGCTTAAATCCCTGCGGCGGTTATCAGCATAGCTCTTCTGTCTTGATTGTGCAATTTTCAACCTTTCCCTGATCATGGCTATCTGCTCTTCAGCTTCCCGAAGAATATCCGGCCCAAACATATGACGTTCTCCAGTCTCATTCCAGTTCAATGGCGTTCGACAGGGTCTTCCATATAGTGCTTCAAATGGCGACATCTGCAAACTTGCCTGGTAACTATTGTTGTAGCTGAACTCAGCATATGGCAAACACTTATCCCACGAAGTTGTGTAAGCCAATGCACAAGCCCTTAACATATCCTCCAAAGATTCGATTAACTCTTTCGCTTTGTCCATCATGCATGGGTGATATGATCTTGATCAAGTTCGACGGGTCCCGAGGGCCTCATGCAACTTATCCCAAAATCTTGAGGTAAACCGGGTACCTCGTCCGATACAATCTTCTTCGGAACTCCATGTAGACATACAATTCTGGACATATACAAATCTGCTAAGCGATCCCCCGAATAGGTAGTCTTCACCGGTATGAAGTGGGCAACCTTTGTCAAACGGTCCACTATAACCCATATAGAATCATACCCTGTCTGGGTCCTCGGTAAACCGGTAATGAAGTCCATTCCGATTTCCTCCCATTTCCATTCAGGTATCTTTAGTGGCTGTAACAACCCTGCTGGCCTTTGATGCATTGCTTTGACTCTTTGGCATATGTCACACAACGCGACATGCTCCGCGACTTCACGCTTCATGCTTGGCCACCAAAATCTTTCCTTCAGGTCTTGATACATCTTAGCGCTTCCCGGATGAATTGAGTACTTGGAATCATGGGCCTCCTCCAAAATCAGCGCTTCACTCCTTCCTCCTGTGCGGTACACAAATGCGATTCTTGATCCACAATGTACCTCGCTCATCCAAATTTTGAAATCCTTCGCCTTGCCTTCCTCCATTTTGGACTTAATTCTCTGAATCTTGACATCGTCCTTCTGTCCTTCACGAATCTGATCTTCCAGGGTAGGCTTCACCTCTAGAGCGGCTAAGAATCCCTTAGGTACAACTTCCAACTTCATCTTCTGAAATTCCCTGCATAACTCAACCTGACTTTCTCCCATCAACATGTTCACTGTGTGGCTCTTTCGACTTAAAGCATCTGCCACCACATTGGCTTTCCCGGGGTGATAATGAATTCCCAGATTGTAATCCTTAATTAATTCCAACCATCTCTCTCGCCTCATGTTCAAGTCCGATTGTGTAAATATATATTTGAGACTCTTATGGTCCGTGTACACCTCACATCTGTTCCCAATTAGATAGTGCCGCCATTACTTCAGGGCATGCACCACGGCTGCTAATTCCAAGTCATGCGTTGGATAATTCTCTTCATGCGGCCTCAACTGCCTAGATGCATATGCAATGACCTTTCTGTTTTGCATTAATACGCAACCAAGCCCTTGGCGCGATGCATCACAGTATATATCAAAGCTCTGGCTTAAATCCGGTAGAACTAACACTGGTGCCGTTGTCAAGCGTTTCTTCAACTCCTGAAAACTACGCTCGCATTCCGGCGTCCATGCAAACTTCTTCTCCTTTTTCAACAATTGCGTAAGAGGTCTCGCAATCGTTGAGAATCCTTCAATAAATCGGCGGTAATAACCGGCCATTCCAAGGAAACTACGGATTTGGGTCACCGTCTTGGGTGGCTCCCAATGCAACACTGCTTCCACCTTACTTGGATCAACTGCGACTCCGTCGGCGGTTACTACATGTCCAAGGAATTCCACCTTGTTCTTCCAAAAATCACACTTACTAAACTTAGCAAAAAGTTGCTGTTCTCTTAACTTCTCCAGGACTAGCTTCAGATGTTCGGCATGCTCTTCTCTCGTCTTGGAGTAGACTAAAATATCATCTATGAACACAACAACGAACTTGTCCAGGTATTCCATAAAAACTTTATTCATCATGTTCATGAAATATGCAGGTGCATTTGTCAAACCAAAGGACATAACTGTAAACTCGTAGTGTCCATATCTTGACGAAAATGCGGTCTTGAGCACATCCTCGATTGAATCTTCACCGGTGATATCCTCGATCGAGGTCGATCTTGGAGAAAACTCCACTCCTCTCAACTCGGTCAAATAGGTCATCGATCCCGGTAGCGGATACTTATTCTTGATGGTGACTTCATTCGATTGCTCATTAATCCACACACATCCCAGAATTCCGCCCTTCTTCTTGACAAATAGAACCGGTGCTTCCCATGGCGCATTTAACTAGGTCTCGATAAAACCTTTATCCATCGGGCCTCAATCGCTTCTTCATTTCGACCAGCTCATCGGTTGACATCCGATAAGGTCTCTTAGCTATCGGGCTGTTCTCGGTACTAACTCGACATAAACTCTATGTCCCTCGTCTGGCGGCATTCCGTAAATCCTCCGAAATACATCCGGGTATTCTCCGACAACTGGTACATCTTCTATGCTGACGGCCTTCACACTGTTGACCATCAACTGTCCATCCTGAATGGCAGTGGCCTGAAACTCTATTTTCCTCCCACAAAGACTCTCGACTGATATGACTCTTCGTCCATAGTCTAATACAACCTTGTGTTTAGATAGCCAGTCCATTCCCAAAATAACATCTAGGGTCTGGGTATCTAACACCACTAAGTTTGCTAGGAACTCTGTTCCATCTATAAGCAACTTTACCCCAGAACATCCTACAACAGATCGGAGTTCTGATCCCGGGGTTTGTACTAGCAATACATGCCTAAGGTTCACCATTTTTAACCCATGGTTCACAGCAAAAATCCGAGATATGAACGAATGCGAAGCTCCAGAATCAAATAAAACTGTTGCAGGTACTGAGTTGACAAGTAGCTTACCCAGTACGACGTCCGATGTATTCTGTACTGCATCTGCGGTGACATGGTTCACTCTGCCTCTTACCACAGTCTGTGTGGCAGCTCCAGATTGCGTAGCTCCACGGCTTGGTCTGGCGCGCGCAGTCTTCGTTGGAGTAGTTCCAAGATTGAAGCGAACCGTGTCACTCCTCCTCCCTTCTTGGGACAATAATTGGCAAAGTGCCCCGCTCGTTGTAAATGAAACAACGCTTGACTACCGATCACGGCTTCCTGTGGTCAGTGTTCCCCAACTGTGCCGTGTTCAAAATTTTGTCCGCTGTGTCTTGGTATCTGAGTGGCGGCGTTGACATCGCATTCCTTGGTTGAAATCAAGAACCGGTTTGGCGCAACCTCAAACGCCAGGCTCCCTAGCGTGTTCCTGTTTGCCATCCTGCGCTTCGGTTGTCCTCCTCCTGCGCTTATCCTCCAATATCGGCGCCTTGTTCACCACTCCCGGAAATCGGGAAAGGTGTGGGTTATGAGTCCCACCGCAACCCCGAATTCAGTCCTTTCATGAAACAGGACTGCGGCCTTGTCCGTGCTACGTCCTCCCAAGCGTAGCGTGCTAGTCTGCGTGAACTTATTCAGATATTCGACATCGGTTGATTGCCCCGCTTCAAAGGCCCTAAACTCCTCCCTTTTCAACTCCATTATGCCTTCGGGCACATGATATTCGCCGAAAGCAATCGTGAACTCCTCCCACCGATGTCCTGTGGGTGTTCATGAGCAACATGAGAATTTTCCCACCATTCGATGGCGTTCCTTCAAGGCGATGAGAGGCATAGAGTACCCTCTCATTTCCTTCACACCGGGTAATGTGCAACTTCCTCTCTATAGTCCTCACCAATCATCCGCTCCAATGGATTGGCATTTCCGAAAAATGTAGGCGTCGAGTCCTCATGAATTCTCGATAGCCTCGAGTGTGGCCTCTCGTGACCGGGTTGACCTAGTTAGCTTGGGCGGCGGCGGCTTGGCAAAGGACTGCTGCTGCTGCATCATGGCATGCATTAACTGAGTCTGTGCAGCAATAAAGGCTCCCAAGTTCTGCATATCAACTGGCGGTGCTGGTTGAGGTCCTTGTCCTCCATCATCGGTGTTTCCAGCTGAGCGTGAACCACTCCCATTTCCTCCTTGGTTTCCACGGGTGTTCACCATCTGCTGATTACTCCATGGTTTATAGACGAGAGGGAAATAAGAATAGACAAGTAGTAGAATACTTATGCGGGGTCAAAGGTGTAACACAAAATCCAACTTTATTACTTTATTAATAACTGGGTATGGTTGCTCACAATGCCTAAGGGCCTTGCAACACATACCGATCACTCACAAGCATGAAAGAAGCAAACCAAACTAATACTCGAGTCAAACGCCTAAGGGTGACTCTTATTCCAAGACGCGACTCAACGCAGAGTCTCAATCGCTAATCCTAACGCCACTCGAGCCAACCCCCACCGAACTCCTCGGTGGATACACCGCATGATGGGCCGGTGCGGGTGCAAACCTATCCCAACGATCCTCTGCTGGATGCGCCTCTTGTGCCTTCTGCGCGGGCTCATCCTCCACTGGCTCTAACTTCACTTCCATCGCTCGCTCGCCGGCTCCTCGCTGTGGCTCCTCCGGATCTGGTCGTAGCTCCAAAGACTGCTCCGCTCAGTCCGTCTGTTGCCGTCTCCAGCCCCCAATCCTCTGGATAGAGTGGGCCAAGTACTCACAAGTCTGCAACAAATGAGCCCTCACCTGCGTGAACTCGTCACGAGACCTCTGCAGCTCCTGAACCATCTCGTCGATAGCATCCTCTTGAGCGATGACATATCTGGCCAGGTGGGTGATCGTGGCATCATCCTCCTCTATAGGCTCTCGGTTGTAACGAGTGTCGCTGCGTGGGTGGTGACGAAACACTGTGCCATCCAACTCCCTAGGGTAAGTACGAGCAATCTGCCTCATCGCCAGACGCGATGTCTCCTGAATCCCAGCGTCAAATGACAAGCTCCTGGCAGTGATGCGGATGGGACGACTCGCCCTCGCCCTATCCCGAGCGTAGACCGTGATAGTGACATCCCAGGCAATATCCAGTCATGCCCGATCTACAGTAGTCCCCCGATAGATCGGCCTGTCATAACCTCCAAGCAGCTGCATCATACGCCAAAGTTCCCTGGCGTACCCTCCAGTGCGCTCACCAAAAGAGTGGATCATCCTCATCTGCCAAAGGACACTCACGTGAAACTCAGAATTTCAAACAAAGCGAGAATTTGATAAATTCAGCAAAGGGGTATGAGAAGAGAGAAAAGGTAAGTCGAGATTGCATTATCATCTTGGCATATTTTAACTCTTTAGAAAATAATTTTATCCTCACTACGACCATTCTAACTAAGGGCGATCCCATAATCGGTATGGCTCGATACCACCTCTGCCGGGACCCAATGTGCAAATCCGGACCTCTCGTGTTTCAGACTAGTCCAGATCACGCTTAGTGCCCACAGCCTCAACATCGGTATATATCATGCATATCCAACTAATAATGAAGTACTTTATTTAAATATTAAGAGTGGTTGCTCGACCTTATGGTCAAGTTACAAAGATCGCCTCATGAGGCGAGAACTTATTAGAATTTTCAAAAGCAAATGAAATAAAATAAACTCGTGGCGCCAACCAATTTGCCACAGTAATCGATCGGGCTCGCTTCCCTAGTTTGTCGGCCCCTCCCGTACTCCTCCTCTGGAAAGGGTTGCTTCTTCTTCAAGCCGGTTGTGTTGTTGTGGGGTGAGTACTTTGAGCACTCAAAGAAGTCATGCATGTAATGCAATTCTAATATTCTACATGCAGGCTTAGTACAAAGGATAGGCTATGGTTCATGAGCAGTACAGCATTCAAGGTAAACAGTAATAGATTGCAAAGCAGTAAAACAGTAGTAGGAATAGTAGCTTTCACAAACATTTCAATTGTAAAGCATTTTTCCATCCCAAGTCAAGTTCATCATCATCAACCCAAGTGTCTTCCGTAAACTAATCCTTTTCATGAAAATCTAACCCTTGACCGTAATCACCGAGCGATGCTCATTACCGTGAGCACGGCTATTCGAATAGGTTGTACACTCTGCAGAGGTTATACACTTTACCCACAAGATACAGTCAAATACCACCAAGGCAAATAACCGTGAACGAAGCCTTTCCAAAGTTCCATCTAAACCCAAGACGCCCGCTAAGGTTTCAACACCGGAGGGATGGTTACCACACCTGTGGCCCCTCTTGCACCATGTGAGTTCTCATTCCGCTTCTCCGGCCTCACACCACCACGACAAGACTAAAGAATAGATTTCCCGCCTACTCAGCTAAGCCCGTCCCATTACGGAGTTTGTGGCTGTATGAAAGACTCAGTTCAAATGCTCGCAAGGTTAAGTCCTTAGTTGACCGAGGCAAGACTAACCAAGTGTAATTCAAATATCCATATCCAATAAAAACCAAAAACGACCGCCCAGTTGCCACTCTTGGCCCACCAGAAACAATCTTGCCACATGCCTCAGTCTAAATCATTTTCCCACCCCGGTTCTTTACCATTGCACCACGTGCCATCATCAACTCAATAACACATGTCTTATTCACAATTCATGTTCCATACCTCATTAAGTCAATATTTACTTTGGTATTCCAAAATCATAAAATGTCCACGTGGCAGGGCTAAGCATACTACTTCGGTCTACTAAACCCATGTTGGCAAATTATTAATGTCCAACTATTAGTCCATAACCTAGGGTGACAAATGATTCATGGCCTACAATTATATAAGACAAGGTGGCATACAGCAACTAGGCATTTAGCTAACCCCAAAGTTCATTCAAACCAATTTTTACTAAATTAGCATGCAATAATTTAAATCGAAATAATTTTACTATGATGGGTTCAACATGATCAAACACAACTTGCCTTCAAAAAGTGCTGGTTCTGGGTCCCGAACTTGCTCCTGGGTCAGAACCTCTCCCTCGAAACCTTCGGTACTTCAACGTCTCACGCCAGAACGTATACACAAAACAATAAAATAATTAAACAGTAGACAAACAATGCTCAAAAATTCAATTAAAATTCATAAACAGAAAGAGCTTGATTTTACAAATTTATAGAAATTGGAATCACTCAAATCGGAGTTAAAACACAAAAGTTATAAGCGTTTGAAGTTTCAAATTACATTTTAAATCAATAAACCGAATTAAATAAACATTTTCTTTTTCGGAAAATTAATTATTGCGTCATCTATGACACGTGTCGACACCAGAGAGTGACACGTGGCCTTGCTGACGTCAGCCCTGACCGGCCCCCGTGATGACGTCAGCATGACGTCATCACGGCTCGGCTATCTCACTGACAAGTGGGTCCCACCGTGACGCGGCGATGACGTCGGCGGTGACGTCACACGCCGGCAAGTGCGCGGGTGTCGAAGTGGACCCGCATGTCGTCGGCGTCTCTTAATGCACTGCGATTGCGGTGCGTCGACATGTGGGTCCATGCTGTTAGAGACTCATGTGCACAGTCGCTCGGTGTGGTGTGGCTGACAGGTGGGTCCGGGCTGTCAGCGACCCGTGCACAGCGAGGAGCGACGTGGCCTCTCGGCTGCCCTCGGATTTGCATCTAACGGCGGAGATTAGAAGATGGGGTTTACTGTTTATGGGCGACGTGGCCGAATCAGGGTCGTCGATTGGGGATCGGACGGCTGTGGAAGCTCGGGCTCGGTGGAGACGGTGCGGCGGCGCTGCTTCACCGGAGCTGGGGAAGACGACGTGCGGCGCGGCGTTTCCGAGCTCCTCCGGCGTGAAGAAGTGGTGCTCCCGACACGGCGCGACGGGATGAGTTCGGTGGTGGTACGGGCGACGGCGGAGGATCACCGAGACGAGCGAATCGCGAAGAAGAGGGCGAGGGCTTCGGGACTATGCGAGCTCTTGCGGCGGCGGCGACTCGGGCGGCGGTGTCTGGGTGCGGCGCAGGTGAGGATCACGATGCGGGCGGCGGCGCGATTAAATAGTGCCTCGACTTCCGTGAAAAGCGCGGAGACCGAGGCCCACACGGCGGCGGCATGCGAGTCCGGCGATGACGGACGGTCGACGTGGCGCGTCGGATCGAGATCGAGATCAACGGCCGGCGCTTAGGGTTTTTCGGAGCCGGGCGCACAGATTCTCGCCCAAGATCTGTTCATCCGAAGTTTTAATTCTTTTCCGAATAAAAATAATTCCCGAAAATCAATTAATTCATTTGAGGCACTAAAAATATCAGAAAAATTCTGGAAAAATTCTCAAAAATATTTTAGGACATTTGTGACTCAAATAAAATATTTTCAGCAAAACTTTATTTTAACTTTGCCATTATTTAATTAATTTGATAAATGGTTTAATTCAAATAAACTCAAATAATTCCAAATTAATCCAAATAAATTCCAGAAATTCCCAAAAATTCAAAATACCATTTAAATGCAAGAAAAGCAAAAATTGGGGTGTTACAAAAGATAAGGGAATTTTAGAAGGACTTTGTGGCGTCTGAAATTCAAGAAGCCCAGATAGTGAGTCAGAAGAACAAGGCTAACGCGGATAAGAATATGTACCTCACACACTAGGCATCGGTGGCTACGTGAAGAAAATACCTACATGGGATAGGCACGAACAAGAGCTAACCCTCAAAGGCGCATACTCTGCGGCGGCCGAAGTTCATCAATGATCAAAGCATCGGTTGCTTGGGAGGGGGCTTGCCTCTCGAAGATGGCGGCTTGAGCCAGGAGCGATAGAGCCCAGAGGTGTCGCAGAAAATATCGAAGCTCACGTGGGGTCTTCCCAAGGGCTTTTCGTGCCACGAAGGAGAATGATGAGCCGATCAAGTTGCTCGGGTAACAAGGAGCATCCTGGCGCACTGAGGAGTTGGTTTGGTGTCGTGGAAAGAAGGCTTCCCGGTGACGCCTCGTTGGCCTGGCGGCCGAAAAGAATAAGAGAAGATGAACTAGAAAGTCAAATACAAGATGTTGTGGCAAGAGCATTAGAGGAAGAGAGAGCGGCCGATCAAGTTGTGGAGCAAGCAAGACTGAAAGCTCTCACCACGACCGCCACTCAATGACACCCTCGGAACCTCGATCACGGTGTTCTTAAGAGCACAAGCGCCCACAACGATTCCGGAGAGCATCGACTCCATTTTGCGAAGGATGACATCACGTAACCGACACTGTGCAAAGCGCATTTGTCCACACATGGCATTACCATCAAGGTGGCCGATGGCGTGGCTTGGCCATGCGGCTCCTCGCGAGTTACTCCTTTCCGCCAATACACTGGATTCGCCAGGTCAAGTAGACAGTGTAGTCCGACAATATCGCAAAATGGAGGTAGAGATTCTGGCGAGGACGGAAAAACACACTTGGAGAAAACGTGCATGGCTTCCTCGTGGGCGCAAGAGCTTGATTATGTTCATTTCGGATGATGAGGCCGACAACAACGATGATGATGATGAGCCGCACTCTCCACACGTAGACCTGTCGCCTAGGAAAAGTGCAACTCCTCCGCCGGCACCAGTTAGGAAAAGTCCAACTCCTCCGACAGCACCATCCAGAAAAAGTCCAACTCCTCCGTCGGCACGGCCAGAAAAGTCCAACTCCTCGGTAGGCACATAAGAAGAATCAACATCAAGACCATCTCGATCGGAAGTCCGCGTCGTCTTGTACCAAATCTCGGTCATCTCAGTGAAGTCAAGCATAGCCTCAGAAGAAATTACCGGCCGAGATGACTGAAGAAGAACGAAAAAAGCAAATAAAGGCCGACGTAACATCTCACTTCCAAAAGGCGCCATCACCCGAGAAGACTAAAGTTGATGCTAATGCGCAGGAGTTTTTCTTGAGTATGGCAAAAGCCAAAGAGACAGGGCGGACTTCTGAACCTTCGAACATGTCGACTCACGAAGCATCTCCGTAAAGCAACACTTGAAGACGGCTAGTCTTTGAGGTGTGATGTCGCAAGCTCAAAAGATGTCTTGAACAAGTTCGTAATTACGAGCTAGGTCTAACTCGAAGTTCATTTTGGGGCAACCGCTAGTTCCCCAAAAGATTTAGAGAAGCTAACAACACAATTGCGCGTGTCCATCAAGATTACATGCAAAGGTCGAAAAGGGTATGTGGGCGATCCCAAAGAAATACAAAGATTCGGATTTTCACAATGGGGATGACATGTTACAGGTAGAGTTCTGCGAATTGTATCATTGTACCATGATGCTCTGACGCTGGCATTGGTCGACCGTGGACTTTGTAAGTCTCTATTTATATTATTGTATATTCTTCTACCGCTCAACCTGTATGTTTAACTTCTTTTTATATATGTAGAATGGAGATATAGATATGTAGAAGAAATGAGGATGAAAATTTAGGATTTCTCGATCCGGGGCTTGTCAATGAGACACTCGTCCGTGATAACCCAAAGTTTGTTGAAGACTATTTATTTAAGACTTTCTTCAAGCTGAAAAAGAAAACCTCCGTACTTGTACCCTATAACTTTCAGTACGTATTACCCTACTTCTAATATTGTTTTACTACTTTTGCGTGACATGGTGTGGGACTAATAGGCTATGTTAACATAAATGTCTAGTTATCACTGGGTCCTCCTCGTCATCGAGTTAGAAGCTAGCAGGGTTTTTGTCTTGGACTCGATGAGAAAAGGACTTGATGAGTATCAACATAATTTTGGGACATGATGAACAGTAAACTTCGATCGCTATGCTATTGCTCTAGTAATATTTTATTCTATTGTATTTAAGGTTAATTACTATTTAAAATCATTCACAGGTGCATTCACACGGTATTGCAAGAAAGGTGGTCCGCATTGTCCCTTCAGAAAACTTTCAAAATAATAACAGACTTTCCATGCATGAGACAGACTGGGAAATAGTTTATAAAGATACTACGTATGTACAAATATACATGCAATTGTCACGAAAGATCGTTTATTATAATGAAGCCATGGTATATAATTACACATTCATGCCTACTTTTCTTTCATTTAACATCTATCATCATTAATTAAATTTCTCTTTTCTTCAATAACAAATACTTCCAAGATGAGAACCAATAAGTTATCGCTAATGTAAGTTTTAGCAATTCAAGAGCAGATCATTTGGATTCATTGACGATCGATCATCAATCCAAACGACGAAGTTCCACGACGACATCCTCGATCCAAAGTGAACGAGATGTACTCACACTACATTTGTAAATGTACTATTGTAAAAATTAAATATTGTGATGCTTTAATATATTTTAATTATGATCTAACGACGCTTTATATACTATATATTTGAAGGCAACATATCATGTGCACAGGTCTTCCGTGTACACATCGTGCACACCAACTAATAAAAGTCAATCACGAAAACTCTGAAAGATAGAAATTTGTAATTGTTCAAATCATAGATTACTCTACAAAAAGTGTAAAATTTTGAATTTTCTTTTTGTAAATATCGAGTGTATTGAATTTGAACCTACAATTTTACACATAGGTAGAGTAATCTATGAAGTACATCAACAAATTTTTTCAACTATTCGTTGTCATTGCCGGTTACGTCAGAACCGGCAAGCGATATACATATATCATCGCGTTCTTAGATAAGTCGGGCAGAGATCTACATATATCAACGCCAGATCCTAGTTTGCACCGGCAGAGATCTACATATATCACCGCCGGGTTCTAGTGTAAACCGGCAGAGATAGTCGAATATCAACGCCAGGTTGTAATGAACCGGCAAGGATATATATTATCACCGCCGGGTTCTCGAGCCGTAGTGATAACCCCGAGTATCATCAGCTTGACCAATCATCGCCGGCGCCTATAACCGTAGTAATGGCGTAGACGAACCGGCAGTGATGACCTATTCTGTAGTAGTGCATCTGTCTTATGGATACAATGATTCACTTGCCAATCTCTTAAGACATAGAAATGGGCTTTGCACATTAATATGGTTTTAATTACAGAGACCATATCAGTGCTTACCAAAAGGCAGCAACTACAATTTTCTAAATAAATCACGTACATGGTGAATATTGATTTGTTGTGTAATAGTTTAATTATCTGGAGAAATTCCTGAAGGCATTAGTATTCTATTTGCTTTGAAAAGCTTAAAATTGTTCTTGGAATCATTTAAGTGGGAGAATTCCAAAGAACATTGGTGACCTTAAGGAATTGGAGTCTCTCGACCTATCCCATAGTGAGCTATCTGGAGAAATCCTTTCAAGCATATCATATTTAACTTCTTCGAACAGCTTCAACCTGTGACCTGTCATGTAACAATCTAACCGCAAACGAACAGGGAGTCAGCTTCAGGCGCATGATGACCCATCACCAATTTATGTTGGAAACATTGGTTTATGTGGGCCTCCGATCTGAAAGGGTTTCCCGGAAATGCAAAAATTACTACCCCAGCTAACCTTGACAGGAAACACGATGGACTGGAGGTGTCAATCTACCTGAGCATGATTATCAGGTTTGTCTTTGGCCTTCAGGTGGTCTTCTGCATTATTTTGTTCAACAAGGAACGGACATATGGTTATTTCTTGGTCATTGATTACTTGTACCACAAGATGTGCATGTATATGATTGTCACTTGGAACTCCTTGGTGAGATGTTTATCTAGATGTGTTGCAATGTGTCGTGTTACAAAACTAGTGGGGGTATCTATATACTTGTAGAGTGTACCAATCACAATTGATGCTAGTGATAGTAATGTGTGATCAGACAACATTACACGTTTCATAGGCATGACTTTCATTTCTAGGTCGTGAATAAAGATTGAGTAGTAGCAATCATTTATTCATTTATGGTGGATTGATCTATATTACTCTGTGAACTTCAACTGTCATTTCAAATCAATCATCTTCTGGCGTCTAACTCATATTGAAATAAAATATATTATACTATAGTTCTAACTTTTGATTTCAACGAGGAAATCACTATGCATTATAGGATCAGCAGAATATCAGTATTATACACTACTACAAAAAGAGTTATATTAGACACATCATCACAGACTGTTTTTTATAAAAACCGTCTGTGATATGTTTCGGAGACATCGCAGACGGTTTCAACTACAAACTGTCTGTGATGTCGGATCATCACAGACGGTTTTATCCACAAACCGTCTGTAATGAAAACGAGAACTTCACAGACGGTTTTTGGCTAGAACCGCTCAGCAATGAGGACATCACAGACGGTTCTAGCCACAAACCGCCTGTGATGAAAGCGAGAACTTCACAGCGGTTTTGGCTAGAACCGTGCGTGATGAGGTGAACATCACGAGCGATTCTATCTACAAACCGTCTGTGAAGTTTTGCTTTCATCACGAGCGGTTTGTGGATAAAATCGCTCGTGATGAGATGAACACCTCAAAGGTTCTAGCAAAAAAAGCATGCGTGATGTTCACCACATCACAGACGGTTTTAATTTGAAACCGTCACAAATAATAATAAATTTTTTTTTTAAATATTGATAATTACCTCTCCTGCCTTCTAATTTGAAAGAATTAAAATTAAATAATATTATATTTGAAATAATTGAAACTAATATTCCATTTGCACTAATTAAAAAAACGGCCGAAACAGATTCAAAACTTCGAAGGCCGTTTTGAGGCCCTAAACGACCTTTTTTTGGAATTCGTCGCAAGACGCATCTTTCACAAATCAGCAGGATCCGACCATCCGATTTTTGGCACACTTATGAAATTTGGGTACTACTTTTCGTTATCTTTCAAACGAGTCAAAGAACGCCCCGATCGGAGTTACGAGTCAAAAGTTATGATCATTTTAACAAAAATACTCGAATTTCTTATTTGCAAATTAGAATCCGTGCCCAAAAAAATATAATCGGAGAGCTCATCGTGTGATGATTCTGGAAAGCTCAAGAACACCAAAATCGAAAGTACGAGTCAAAAGTTATGGTGTTTTTACAAGTTCCGTGAATAGTAATAGCATATATATTAGAAGCATCATTAATAGTCCAAAGTATGAAAAATAAATTTGAAAGCTTTAAATTTTTCTAATTACCTCCATAGTTTGCTAATTTGAAATAATTGGAAATAGGTGTTCGGGTGCTTCACGGGGTTAAAAGGATGAGGGAGGCATAATATATCAGATGTTATCATACCATCACTGAAATACTGGATCTTATAAGAACTCTGAAGTTAAGCGTGCTTACATGAGAGTAGTAATAGGATGGGTGACCTCTTGGGAAGACCACACATGTGGTGTTAAAAATGTCTGGGAAGACTACACGAATAGTAATTAGGCGAGAGTAGTATTAGTAGTATTAGGATGGGTGATATCCTAAGAAGTCTCC